>JAFNJT010000016.1:37827-113121 GCA_019649525.1 Hanseniaspora lindneri
ACTACAACTACAACTACAACTACAACTACAACTACAACTACAACTACAACTACAACTACAACTACAACTACAACTACTCCTTCTTTTACGGTTCTCTTATTTTTTTACTCTTACTCTTCTCGCGCGAGACAAATTATGGAATATATACTTTAAATCATTTCTCAACTCCCAACTCAGAAGTTGATGGACTTGGAGAAAGCAGCCAAGTTAGCTTCCTTGAAGGCTTCAGATAAAGTAGGGTGGGCGTGGCAGACTCTGGCAACATCCTCAGCAGAAGCACCGTACTCCAAAGCTAAACCAGCCTCAGCGATCATTTCACCAGCGTTTGGACCAATGATGTGGGCTCCAAGGATTCTTTCGCTCTCAGCATCAATCAAAACCTTCACAAATCCTTCAGTATCCAAGTTGGTTTTGGCTCTGGAATTGGCCATGAATGGGAACTTTCCAGACTTGTACTTGATGCCCTCCTTCTTTAGTTCCTGTTCAGTCTTACCAACCCAAGCGACTTCTGGGTGAGAGTACATGACAGATGGGATATTGGCGTAGTTAACGTGACCGTGACCAGTCTTGATGATCTCAGCAGCAGCGACACCTTCTTCTTCAGCCTTGTGAGCCAACATAGGACCGAAAGTGACATCTCCGATGACCTTGATGTGAGGGAACTTGGTCTGGAAGTTGTTGTCAATGACTAATCTGCCTCTCTTGTCAACATCTAAACCAATCTTCTCAGCGTTCAAACCCTGAACGTATGGTCTTCTACCAATGGCAACCAACAAAACATCAGCATCCAAAGTCTCCTTCTTACCGTTCTTGACACCTTCAACTTCAACAGAAACCTTGTCACCTTCTCTGGTGGCTCCCAAAACCTTGGTGGAGGTCTTGAACTTGAAACCCTGCTTGGTCAAGAACTTCTGGGTGGTTTTGGCGACTTCTTCGTCCATGGAAGCACCAATAGCTGGCTGGAATTCGATGATGGTAACTTCAGAGCCTAATCTGGCGTACACAGAACCCATTTCTAATCCAATGATACCACCACCAATGATGGCTAGCTTCTTTGGAATCTCCTTCAAGGACAAGATACCAGTGGAAGAAACAATTCTTTCTTCGTCAATGGTGATTCCTGGGAATGGGGTGACTTCAGAACCAGTGGCAACAATGATGTTGTCGGCGGTCAAAACAATTTCTTCCTCAACTCCGTTTGGAACTGGGGAAACCTTAACTTCATGTTCACTTTCAAAGGATCCGTTACCCTTGTAGTAAGTGACACCGTTCTTCTTGAACAACATTTCAATACCTCCGGTTAACTCCTTGACGACCTTATCTTTGGCAGCTTGGAACTTGGCAACGTCCATCTTCACGTTGTCAACGATGATACCTCTGTTGGCGGAATCGTGTTGAATCTGGTGGTACAAATGGGTGTTATTTAATAGAGCCTTTGATGGAATACATCCGACATTCAAACAGGTACCACCCAAGGTACCCCTCTTTTCGATACAGGCGGTGTTGTAGCCTAATTGGGCAGCCTTGATAGCAGCGACATAACCACCTGGACCACCACCAATAACAACAACATCGTGTTTGGCGGTCTTGGCTAAAGCTGCAGCAGAGGTGGAAAAGAATGATCTTTGAACAGAGTTTCTCAACATTTGGTTGGAGATGGTGGAGAAGAAAATATTAAAGAATGTTTTCGATGGTTTTTGAGTTGTTTATATAGTTTTTGAATGAGTGTGATGTTAACTTTGTGTAACGTTTTGATGAAAGTTTTGAATTCTGAATGTGAAATTATGGTTTTGAATTTTGTTAGGCCGGCGGCAATGGTTTTTGAAAAATTTTTTTGCACTATGCATTTTCGGATAAGTAAATCCGAAAAAAAAAACGAATATCCGAAAGGGTTTAATCAATAGGAGCGGATGTCCCAAAGGGGCAAAAAATAAAAAATATATATATAACACCCAGAAGAAAAAAATTGAGACGGGTTGATGTGGATGCAGAAGCCGGTGTGAGTGTTTGGTAAATAGAAGTGAGGCTAACGGATGTGTAAAGTGTTTAATCAATGGAAGATAATGTCCCAAAGGGGACAAAATGAGGCAACGTGGATGGAGAGGTGGGTGGAAAGTTATTGATGAGCGTTGAAATGATTTTAGGGTAGATGGAACATGATTGGTGAATGTTGAGGTTACTGTAGAGTAGATGTGACGTAATTGGTAAATTCCGAGGGAACTATGAAGTGGTTTTAACGAGATTGGTGAGGTCTGAAATGACTAGTAACAAAGTTTGTTGTGGCCGGAGGAATCCCTGAAATTATCGGTTGAGTTTCCCAGTGCTGAGTTTTCTTTGGTGTAAAGCTCCTCGGATGTGTTGTATCTGGGCACGGACATATTTTAATAATTGTAGTGTTGTTTATAACTAGATTTAAGCTATGGTTATGTATATGCTTTTCTGCATAAATGTATATTCTAATTTTAAGCATTTTGCATGCATACATTCCATTTATATATCCAGTTCTTATGCATACTCTTGAATATTTATTTTTATTAGGAGAACCATTATTATTTATTCAAAGAGCAAAAGTATTCACTTTTTTTGGTCTAATTTTGCCATATTTGCCCATATGTTCTCTTTAGAATCAACTCTTTTTTGACCAGGCTGGATGACGCGTTTGAAGGTGGAAATGGTGCTGAGAAGTAAACTTTTAGCAAGAAAAAAACTCACTGTGATGATTCTGCGCCCTGAGTTTGCCCTAAACTGACTCAAAATCAAGGTAATCACTCTCTGGTTAATAAAACTTCAGGCAATTAAACGACGGTCGAGTTTTACTGGCACGTGACTAAACTGTAATCCAGATATGCTGTTCTGTAAATCAATATGAACCCCAGCAATACTATTCAGTTAATTACTGTGTGCTGTAGGTTAAAACGTGCGCAAAATGAGCAAATATGGAAGTAGAGTGTATTATAGGCAGGCTATTCTGACATAATTTATAGATATTTTAAGTGGAAAGACTTTACTGTAGCACGTGATACGATATAAACTCTACTGCTTTAACGAAATACTGCACCTAAGCTTTGGTGAAATATCATTTCTCAGTGACTCATTTTTGTTGCAGATAGGCTGCCACTAAGAAAATGTTGCCCAGGTAGCATACAGTGTTAGTCATGTGCTGGTAGACTCTTATTTCAGCTCACATGACTGGGTTCTCTATAAACTGATTTTATTTTGTTTCTTTCTGTTTTATTTTATTTCATTTTGTTTTACTTTGATTTACTTTGTTTTTTTTCATTCTGTTTTATTTTGTTTTGCTTTACTTTGTTTAATTTTTGATATAAATCGTTCCCGGTTGGGAGAAGGATTTTCAGCCAACAATTCAATTTCATAATGCATGTATGCTTCGCTTTTTCAACAATGATCACTAAACTTCAGATATATAACATAGTATTGGCTTATAGAACCCACTTTTACAGTGGGGATTCAACACTCGGAAAACTTGCACACTTCTCAGTGCAAATATTCTTATTGCCTATTCGTCAATCTTATTTTCAAATGGAAGACTCACGCAGTCCAAATCTGCTCTCAAAATATCAAAATTTGAAATCCAAAAGCATCCCTTCAAGTTGCACACATGAACAAGGTCAAAACACACAATTAAAAACCACTACCCAAGCACACATATCATTCTCTCAGCTGCGATTATTTCAGAACCTCTAAGAGACCTGCGGACCAAGATCAACTATATACAGTAATGGTCCACAGCAAAGCAAAACTTGCTTAAACCAATAGCCTTTCAAATAACCCCATTCATCCATGCATGCCGGCTGTCTGCCATTTCCTCAAAAACCAAGCAATCCCTCCTGAAGCCATATATACGAGTGATTGTTTTCCCCACACAGTGGTGCTACATCTAGATTACCTTTCTACATCTGGATTGCGCTCGCATTCACCTCGTTGGTCAGCACCTGTATAATGTTGTCCTGAAGAATCTTCTCAGAGAGGTCTGACAAATGCTTCTTAGGGTCCTGTTTACCAACGTATCTCACTTCATCTTTGGTGGCAGCAGCATTTTCAGTGCCATCGGTGGTTTCCTTCCCATCGCTCTTCTTTTCTGCTTCCTGCATCTTCACTTCTTCTTCAACCTTCTTGTTATAAAGCTTTGTCAATCTAGTCAAGTTCTCCAAATCTCTTTCGTGGTTGCAGTGCTCTTCAATTTCTTCTAGATTGCTGCCCTTGTCTAAGATCAAACCCTTGTTCCACTGCTTCTTGTGCAGCAACATCATCAGATCCAGTTCCTCAGAGTTCTTCAAGTAATCGATATTCAAGGAATAGTAGGCTTTGTTGAGCCCATGAACTAGCGCAGTCAAATTAGGCTTGTTCAAGAACGGAACATTGGATGTTGTTTGTCTAGGCTCTCCGAATTTCATCATCGTTGATGGGTCAATTAATCTGAATGCATCAATGACAACTTTTCCTTTAACTGACTGAATAGGATCCACTACAACTGCAACAGCTCTTGAGGACAGCTGTTCAAAGGTCTTTTGAGTATTGACATCCACTGAAGACAACCAGCATCCAAAACCTGGATGTGAGTGGTACCAGCCAACGACGTTTTCAAATCTTCCTGTCTGTTCCAGCATCTCCATCATCTTCGTCTGAAAAACATCATCCACAGCTTCAACTGACACTCCTGTACCAGACTGTGGCATCGCAAAAACATCAACAACATTCACTGTGTATTCATCCACAAAAGAGCCCAGCATCAGTCCCATGACTTCCATTGGAACACCTGCTCTTCCGTGTCTCAACATCTTCAGAAGCGCAATTGGCGATATGTAAACTGTCTCTTTGGAGTCGTCCATGTTTGAGTCCACTGGAGCTGTGCCCAGACCCTGCTTAACGCCGCTCATTTGCTGCAATAGACGGTTCATTTTGTTTCAGTAAAGTGTGTGTTTGAGAGAGTATGTTATTTGTTTCCCGCTGGTTTCGTATAGCAGATTTTATATTAGTGTCGTTTTTATATCAATATAGACTTGTTTTAGTGTCGTTTTTATATCAATATAAACTTGTGATAATGTATTTTCTTGTATCAATATCGCTTCTTGTATCAATATTCTTACTTAGATTTGATGTGGATTTTATATCAATAGTGGTCTATATCAATATGGTTTTATTTATATAAATAAAATTTTCTTTCAGATGATACAATTCTAATTAAATCACTGAATACTATTTATAGTAGGTTGACTTTATAGTGCTATGGTTGTGTGTGTTTTAATATCCTTGTAACTGTATCAGTGTACTGTATTTATAGTATCCAATTTTACGGTGGCAAAAATTCAGAGTGGTGGAAGAATGCAGAAACAGAATTTTGAATAAAAGAAAAAAGATGTTTATGTCCGAAAACGCTTGGTCACGTGGATGAGATCCCAAAGATAATCTTGAGCAAGGAGAGCAGTTCTGGCAGCCAGGTGCATCATGTGATGTGAGAGATTGTTCAGCATGTTCAAGCTGGGTTGTTGTAGCTTGTTGTAATTAGCGTTCATTCGGTGTAAATGTGACGCAAAAGCGTCTACTGGTGCTTAAGTCCGGCTGGATGTGGTGGCAGGAAGAACATACTAAGAATACAGATGCTTAGCATGATACCAGAGCTACAGTGCTGAAGTTTTCCAGGTGGTCCTGTGCTGTTTGTCGTGGCGGTAGGCCCAATTTTTATTTCTTCTTACCCGATTTGTGCAACCAGAACAGTTGAAACGTGTTCTCTCCACCTGAAACTACAGTGGCATGGTATCGGTAAACTACACTGACATGGTAGCGCGCATTCTCTCAAACTGAGCGTCGGAGATAATCCCTTCCCACTGTTTCCTTGCTATTCCCGCGAAACTGAACCATTTATATTCGCTGCATTTCTACCTAACTAATTCCAAACTACTGTACTCAAACTATCCATTCTGGTTAACAAATCAACTACAACTTTTCTTTTTTTTGGTTTAATCTATACACACAATCATTTCTATAAAAACAGCAAACATCCAATCTTATATTTATAACTGCAAATATCCAAAATATATCAGCTGTATATAATGGCAGAATCCACCAACACTGTCACTGTTACGCAGCAGCAGAGCAATATTTCGGGAGGAAATTCTCCGATTTTAAAGTTGCGGTCCGACAATGAAAACACATCCTACAGCCAAAACCAAGTAAGATTCTCACAAGAAACAATTGACAATGAGCACATGAATAAAAAGAAAACAAAGATATGTTGTATATACCATCCAGATGATGAAGAAGACACATGTGACCATGACCATAGTTTAGCAGAACAGCAGAAAGAAGATGAAGCTGGTACTGTTTCTTCCGATGAAGAAGACGGGGAACTCAGTTATGACCAGAGAAGAGCAAAGCGAATTGAAAGACGTAAGAAACAACTGCTAGAGCAAGAAAACGGTGCTTATGTTCCCCCAAATAGCTACGAAATACAGCCAGATTACAGTGGCAAAAAAGCGGAGTGAGAAGTATGATTTGTGGTGGTTTCAGCAAAAAGTACTGTGGTTTCAATAAAAGTACTGTGGTTTCAATAAAAGTATTGTGGATTGAGCAAAAAGTACTGTGGTTTGAGCAAATAGTTTAGGAGAAGTATCTTCCTTGAGAACTTGAGAGTTCAGTTTTTGAAGCTAGCGTTTATATTTCGGTTTAGATGTACATGTTACTGTTGTTTTTTAGCTCTATTAGCAGTTTGTTTTAGAAGCCTTTGCAATTGTTTTAGATGCATTTGAGATGGATTATAAAGGTGTCCACTTCAAACAAGTTACTACGATGAGGATTTATTACTAGGTGGTCACAGTGTTATTGCTAAACAATTTTCGACAGCAGTGCTTCTGAACATGTTATGAGAGTGTTCGTTTTATATCACCAGTGTTTATATATAATGTTATACGGAAGCTTTGTTTGAAACTTCTCGTTTCGACAGAGCAGATGCAAAGGACAGTAATAATATAAGAACAACTTGCACAGCACTCTACTTGTACAAGCTGGACTCAATGGACAAGAGGATTGTGTAGGTCTCCTTGCTCAGCTTGTAGTCTGTGATACCAAGGTACGTCATGCAGTTTTGAGAGATCTGTTTCAAATTGTTTCTAGTTTTGTCCTTGACATCCTGTGGTTGCTGTCTCATACCCTGCAGCTGCAAAGTCAGTTTCTCAACACAGGACATCGTTAGAATCAAAACATTTGATAGATTCTTTAGAACAGGATCGATGTTCAACAGCTCAGAAAGCTCCTTACCCTGGGTCAAGATAATGGATAAACTATTTGAAGATGTGTCGTATATTGGAACAAGGTTTAGAGATCTCAAGGAGTCCAAAGTTCCAGCGAAATCGCCGCTCAAGTATTGATCCCAAATTTGAGCCAGCTTCAATAACACAGGCAACGCCAGCTTGTTTTCTTTGCTTACACTTTTTGAAGACGTAGAGGAGTAGCTAGTGTAGTTGCTATTTATCAAATCCGCCTTATTTAAAATAGAGTTGGCATCCTTATTTTGCAAATCAAAAATTTTTATACAATCTTCTTTGTTCAAATAATCCAAGCCAGCTAGCAAATCACCTAGAGTCTTGTTCACAATAGTGAAAACAGAGTCCAGATTGTTTGCCAAGTGATACAATAAAATAGCATCATTGAATCTTCCTTCTTCCTCCGCTTTGAAAGCACAGGAATCTGTGATTTTTTGATAAATTTGAGTGCCACTGTTAATGCCAAACACAGGAGCTCTTTTTTCCAAATAGCCTTGTTGAATGACACCTGTTTTCAAGTTAACTCTACCCAAGATTGCGTTGTAATCTTTGGAATACTCAATCAATTCCTTAAGCAATGTCTGAACTAGCTGCAAAACGGTTTTGTATTTCTCATCGCCAGGATTGGACAATGGCTTGAAAAACAATATCAAATATTCAATAACAATCTTTGGATCTGAAATAATGAAAGATTGCATGTATGAAGTGAAAATCTTCCAAATAGGCAGACCGGCTTCATTGAATTGGTCATAATCCAGTTTTATGGAGTCATGAATAGCAAACAATAGATGCACGGAGTCGACGTTAAATCTCACCTTGTCGTTTACGATGTACTCAGTAAGATTTTCGTACAACCCAGACAAAAGCAAAACTTGAGAGTAGAGCTTCAATCCAAATTGCTGTTCTCCTAAAGACACAACAATTTGCTTAAATTCTTGGAAAGAGTACTGGTCAGACGATTCCCTAACCTTATAAACATCTTTTTCCTCATCAGCACCTTTTGTCAAAACGGCCAAATGGAACCAAACCCAGTCTTCCATAGACTCAATAACATCACTCACAACCCTTCCAAATCCAGAACCTGGCTGCTTGGTATTCAAATCTAGTTTCCCAATTATTTTAAAAACAGCGACTTTGTATGGATCAGCATTGACATCGCTTTTGAAAAGCTTGTATTCCAACAAAATTCTTTGTTGAAGCTCATAATTCAGCATACCCTCTTTGGCAAAATGCTTGAAAAACAGGGACAGCTGGGGACATATCTTGTTGAAAATAATCTTTTGGGAAATGATATAGTCGTTAGCCTCCTTCACACATCCACCTCTCAACAAAAAGTAAACCACACACCAAATAGGGACGTTGTTGACAATAGTAAGATTAGATGATTGCCATTCTCCGGAAATCTGATTTTGGAACTTTGAGGAAATATAGTGAATGTACTTGTTTACAGTAGATGGGAGACCCTCGTTGATTGAGCCCTTAGAATAGAACTCTAAGATGTAGCTGTGAAATTGGTGTTCTAGGAAAGATTGAGATTTTTTGTTTAAAGCAACATCTTTGTCCTTGAAATCAGACTGAAACTTCAATATCTCCAAGCACTCTAGAATGTGTCTATTATTGATTTGGTTGTTTTCATCGTTGTTGTGCAAATAATAGTAGATCATATCAACCAACGATTCGCTTGCAGCAATTTGTTTGTTGCTGTTGTGTTGGTACACAATCTTGGCATACTCTTCAAAAGCTGCCCTCTGGCTTTGAGAAGCGTTCACATTGATTTTAGAGTTAGGAAAGCTCTGCAGCAAAAGCATCTTTTTGGTAGCGCTGCTCTTGGACTTTCTAGAATAAGAAGAAAAAGAAAAAGTGGAGTTTGGAGAGTCAGTAGCAAAGTCATCAAGATCTGGGGACCCTTTTGCAAAGGGAGACATGCCTTTCTTGGGCTTGTTTGATGATAAACCAAAGTGCGCTTTTAGATCGTTCTTCTTTTGAGCATACGCCTCGTTGTCGAAAACTGTTGGGTAAACTTCAGGAGCTTTCAAGGACTCTTCAATTGACAGCAAGATGCTCTCCTTCTTTTTGTCCTTCAGGTACACATCGATCTTGTTGCTGCTGATGCTTCTTTTGTCTATCGAACTGACTCTGGAATGGAAACTCTTCGAAGCTCTAACTAGCCTTTTGTTCTTGCTGACCTTTTTCAACTCTTCAATGAACTGCTCAGCCTCATGGACATTGAACCCTGAACCAGAAAGCAGGTAATGTGCCCTAGTCAAGTTTTCGCCCACCTTGGAAAGCTTCTTGTTCAAAAGACTTGTAGCCTCACAAAGCTCATTAAGACTCGGCGTTATGGTGACAGTGAGGGTTGAAAGCGCTGGTGTGGAGCTCAAAGAGTCAGAAGAAGGGAGTAGATGGCACCCATCAAGCAGACTGTTGATTCTGGACTTCTTTGGAATCTTTGACTTCTGCTCAGTGTTTTTGGTGAGAAACTGGGATGTGGCCGGTTCTGTGGCTGGTTTCTGTGCTGTTCCTGCTGGAGCTTGAGTGTTTCCAGCAGCTGCTGTCGTTCCAAAACTCAACCCAGTTGTTCCTGCGGCAGCCTGAGTGTTTCCTGCTGCTGGTGCTGCACCGAAACTAATACCAGTTGTTCCTGCTGTAGATTGTGTGTTTCCTGCTGCTGGTGCTGCTCCAAAAGTTAGCCCTGGAGTGGTTTTTTGGCCGCCAAATGACAGTCCCGTGCTTGGAACACTGGCTGCTGCTGCTGGAGTAGCGCCAAATTTGAATCCTGTGGTTGCAGTGGTTGGTGCTGCAGAAGTTGCTGTTGGTGTAGCTGTATTGGCACTGCTGGCCCCAAAATTGAACATAGATAAACTGCAAGCTAGAGTAACGTGATCAGCGAACGGAGTTTACTATGTGGTCTCGTGATTGGGTTTCAAAATGAAATTGTGGTGAGATGCTGCTGGTTGTTTTGGGAGTTTATTATGTTGATTTGGGATATGTTTTTGAATTATTTGCCACTTTCTCGAAAATAGAGATTTTGTTAACGCCGACAAAAAAATAAAAAAAAAAAAAAAAAAAACATAAAAATTTTCGTTCTTGAAAAAATAAAAAAAAAGAGAAAAAAGAAACAGAGGTTTCCTAAATGGGAAATCAGGAGTGCAGGTCATGTGACTGTTGTGCAAGCGCTACCATATCATCACTGTACCTCCAAATTTCACCAAACGGCACCAACAATTTAGAACAACAACAGAGTGAACAAACCACTCTCTGCTACCAAAACCAGCCAAAAATCAACACCTGGCAGCACCGCCAGACATAAAACAGGAGATATATAAAAACACGGGGGACTGCTGTGCTTTTTGGCAGCTGTTTCTGCCACAGCAAAACACCACAATTGAGCAGTCACGTGGGCGGCCAAAACAAAAACAGTAATAAAAGGTCACGTGGACAGCGGAACTAAAAAACAGCGCGCACGTGACTCATCCCAGCTGCCCATCTCAACATCACAACAATCATCCTCCCACAACTCAATCAAATCCTGCAAAGGCAACACTCTTTTTGGCCTTCTTCTTCGGCTTCTCATCAGACTCACCGGAGATACGCTCCAGATCCTCCTGTCTTTCCTTCTTGAACTGTTCTCTTTTAGCTTTTCTTCTGAGTGATCTGGCATTGGATGCCTTAGCTTTTATGTCCAGTTTAGCGTTCTCAAGTTTTTCTTGCTTATCGTTTTCTCTTCTTTCAATTTCAAGTCTCTTGAGTTCTCTTATCTCCTCCAGTCTTCTGTCCTTCTCCAGCTTGCTTTCGATGATCTGGTCCTGCTTGTCTCCGATGGTTTTGGCTAGTCTCTGGAGAACTAATGTGTCACTGTCTTCTATGAATTTCTTACCCTTTTTACCTGTTTTTATCTTCAATCCAGTCTTGATGGATTTGTTCAGAATAGGAAGGTTCTTCTCGACTCTCTTGGCCAATAGTTCTCTCTGGTGCTTGGATTTTCTTTGAGACCCGTACAGCAAAGCTCTTTTTTGTTCCTTTTTTGAGGGAGCTCTTGAGCCAGGATCCTGCTTAGCCTGTTTCTTGTCCCCTTTGAACGATAGCTGGTTCGCGGCCTGGCTGTTTGAAAGAATCTCTGGCGTGACTTCTTTCATCAAGGATTGTCTTTTGGTTCTTTTGGCAGTACCCATATTGGAAGTTTAGAGTGTGAAAAGAGGATTGAAAAGGCCGAATCGGGAAATAAAATACTCAGAAGCTGTGGAGTGAGCTTTTATTGCTGCTTTTTCCGGGGATTTTGTGGTTTGGGAGCAGTGTCTTGGGATAGTTTATTCACTGAATATGGGTGATGTATTTTAACAGAAAGTGCGTTGCGTTTCTTTTTTTTAAAAAAGTAAATTTTCAGAGTCAAAAAAAAATATATCCCAAACAGGAAATTTAGGTGCTGGTCACGTGTTTAAGTTATTTGCGGTGGGTCACGTGTTTTCTGCTATGTCAATTGGTCACGTGCTTTGAGCCATTGGTTATTTAGCGCGTGTTAAATCTATACGAATTGCACACATTGTCTAATAAAGCTTATTGATAACCAAGATCTCCTGCCAGTTGCCGCTGCAAACAACCCCACTCTTTTGCAGAGAATTGGGCTGGCTCCACAGCAGCACAGCGTCGCTGTTCTCAATTTTCGTTTAAAACAAATACATATCAAAAGTTATTTTCTTTTTAGGCCTTAACATCCTCTTCTTGCACATTAAAGTGCCTGCAAACACACCTAGGCCTCAGCTTCTTCATCGCCCGCCTTTGGCTCCTCGGCTGCCTCCTCGTACTCCCCCTCTCCGGCTTCTTCCTCCTCGTACTCGCCCTGTTCGTCCTCAGTTTCGTATACGTCTTCAGGGCCATAGTGCATCGACAAAGTTGGCTTCACAACAGCAGAATCTAAGGTCCAGGCGTCTAGAGCCTGCTCACAGTCCATGATGATCTGTCTGGAAGCGTCGTAGCCGTCGTAGTTGGCTCTCTGTTCGCCTGGAACCACTGGGTTCACGTCTAGCAACTCCAACAACGCCTTTCCATAGCCCGCAATCAGCGCGTTCTTCTCGGCTAGCTCCTTGTACGCATCAAACAAGTAGAAGTAGGCCGCCTTCAACTTTTCTCTGGTGATGTTGGAGAGTTGTGCTTCAGCAACTAAAGATTCAGCCTCAGCTCTCACCAACTCCTGTTCCAAAACCGCTATCTTGTTGGAGTCTGGCTGCTTGTATCTCAGGTGCGCAATTTGGTCGGCAATCTTCTGCTTTCTGTCTCTGGAAGGCTGCACTGAGGCTTCCAGGTTTCTGATGGACTTCAATGTCAATCTGTACTGGTCATACTTGTCAATGAACTGGTCATCTAGCTCCGCTAACTCGTAGATCAAAACTCCTAGCTTGTCGGAGATGTCTGAGATGTCATCGTCACCTGATTGGCCCCAGTCAGATAGCTGTGAAGCAGCGTCTCTCTTTTCATTAACAACTAACTCCCACGACTTCTCAACGCCTCTTTCAAGTTTGATTAAGCTGTTTAGTTTTCTTGCTAGCTCCGGCCCCAAGGATCCTGCTGTCTTGTATCTGATAGATGTAGAGAGTGAGTTACCACCAAAGAACTTGTTCTTGCTTACTGTTGTGGACTTAGGTGGTAGTGGGTTTTGCAGTTCAGCCTGGGTGGGAACCCTGCTGGATCTCATTGAATAAGTTCTGTTCATTTTGGTTTGGTGTTGGTTATTGTGGTGGTTTATATAGTTTTATTTTTATTTAATTAGAGTTGTAAAGTGTGTTTTTGTGTAAAGATTGTTGGAATAAATTTAATGAATTGTTGTGAATTGTGATAAATTAGTTACCCTTAAATATATTCTTGTTCGCTTTTTTGCTGAGCAGAATTTTAGTTGGAGGAAAAAAAAATAGGGGCAGGAAAAAAAAAAAAAAAAAAAAGGACAACAATAAATTCGTAATGCATCGGAGATAGGAAAGAAGGAAAGTTGGTTGATAAATTAGGTTTATCAGAGCAGGAGTATTCTGTATAAATGGACGGTTTTTTATACGTGAATTTAGATATTTTGTGTTTATGTGAGCATTAGTTAGGAGTGGTAGAAGCACTGTGTGACGTCAACTATTGCTTACTCATCAGCCGAACTAGTTGAAAAGTTTTTAGTTTTGCTGTGGGATGGGTGGAAATTTTTCAAGATAAAAGCCGACAGATATAGTAGCGGTGAAACAGCTGACCAGTTTATGTCTGATTTTATGACTGGTGTTTATCGGAGATAAGAAAGATTCAGTTTGCCTCAACAGCATCGCCAAGCAGGTGAAGGTGTTGCCGGGGAGCAATGTTTTTTGTGGGAGGTAATGTGGCAAAAAGTAAACACCGGTAAGAACAGTTGCAGATGGAAATTCTGTGGGCGGTTTTTGGAGGGTTTAGTGAAAAAGCGCTACCATGTTATTGTGCTGCCATGTCACAACGCTACCATGTCATTTTGCCGCTGCACCGCTGGGTCTGAGAACCACGCTTAGTCACCTCTGTTTGATCACGGGCATGCAGCAAGCGTGGCTGATGTTACTAAAATGGCCTAGTTCTCAAGTTCTGCCTTTCCTCAGGCAAATCTCTTTACCCTTGCATGGATGTCTCCAGCATATTTCTATCGGAGATAGCAGCCTCTGGCCGCAATCCTTCCACGTGACGCAACGGTTCATTCACAGCCAGAAGGAAAGCACAGTGTGATTTCTTGCTTATAACTGATCTTAGTGCCCTGCTGGTACGTATAGATTATCCCCCGGAGTTAATTTCCTGCGTGTTAAATCTCACTCCAGCTACAGGTGTTCGTGCGGATTTAAGCGCTCGTTCCTCACCAACAACGCAGTATACGGTAGCGTGTGAGTCCTGTTCTGGCCAATAAACTGCATGCTTTAATGCAAACTTCTCAACTGTACATCGAGAAAGCAGTGCCGCTATTGGTATATTTGCGATCGGTGTTTACATAATCAGTGTTGATTCTATCGCATTAAAATAGTTTTGAAATTCTGGTGTCGTGACTCAATTTCTCGCCTGTTACTCCAATATATAACTCTGTAGCTATGATAATGGCAGTCCTGCTAAATACAGTAGCACTCTATTCTGCGCAGAAGTCAGGTGACATTTTCCAGCGCAGCGGTTCACCCTGCAGCATTAGCACATTGTAATTTGTTTGGCCCGTTTCAGCAGCCTTTCTTGTTTGTGAAAGATCTGTTTTAGTAGTGGTACTTCTGTATCTTTTCTGCTTCACTTGTTACTCTACTTTGCATTGTAGTGTCATTTAACTCATCCTGTTTACTTTACTTCATGCTCTAGTTTCATTTTACGCGTCCTGCTTACTTTACTTCATGTTCTAGTTATTTTTCTGCTTGAATCATCTCCAACTCACTTTCCAACACAATCACTTGTCTTGCCTTATTCACTTTACACCACAGTCACTTAACTTACCACATTCACTCTCTCACTTCTTTCTCACTTCTTTCTTACTTCATTATCATCTTCTCATTGCACACTAAATAGACTAAACCGTCAACAATATATACAGGCCAACCTACAAGTCGTCAAAGAACCCAGATCCTTGCTTCTGCTTCTTGCTCTTCTTGCTGCTTCGCACAAGATCCTTCCAGTCCTCCTCCAGATCACTTTCACCGCCACTGTGCTCCTCCTTCGCAGCATCCACAGCTTTACGTTTCATCTCCTGCTTAATCAGATCTCTTTTAACCACAAGTTTCTCTTTTCTGGCATGTTTTCTTTCCTTTGATTCCACTTTATTGGACCATGCCACTGTTTCTACGGGCTTTTTGGACTTTGGTTTGCTGTTGTTCTGCATCTCGCTTATTCTCTTTGCTTCTTTTGATTTCTCAGCATACTTGAAGTCGTCCATGTTAAATGGTTCCACCAGCCAGCCATTATTCTGTTTGATGGATTCTATCTCTTGAATTTGTTGTTCATCAAAATAACAGTCAAGTTTTTTGAACTCCTTCAGAAACACATCGATCTCTGGAGACTTTGGCAAACGAATGCAGCCAAATAGCTGCGCCAATTTAACAAAGTTGATGGAGTTTATTCTGAAGATTGACTTCAAAACGTGCATTTTGTAGCCTCTGATAAACGAAACAAACGCTGAAACACACTCATCAAACCTTAGTCTGTCCTGAAGCACCCATTTGTGTATCTCCTTCAAACTGTAGTAGCCGTCAGAATCATAGGCACATGATATCTCCACCAAATCTATTCCGTATTTGATATTCAAGTATTCAATGTACTCCAATTCTTTGGTGTCCTCCTGCACAAACAACAAAGCATTACCTGGTTTTCCTCCTCTAGCAGATCTTCCTGATCTGTGCAGGAATATTTCAGATGTTGTTGGGGGATCAAAATGAATAACCAAATCAACATCCGAAATATCAATCCCTCTACTGGTCAAATCGGTCGTAATTAGAACGCTTTTTCCCGATATAGTATCGTTTTTGAATAGCTGCAGAGTTTTGTCTCTCTGAGTGTTGGTCAGCTTACCAGATATTGAGTAGATAGGTAGTTCTTTACCGTTGGGAAACTTGTAAAAAAAGCTGTTTTCCTTGGCGGATCTCACAAAATGGTTTATAACCTTGTGGAAATGCGTCACTTCAGTGGTGGTTGCCATGTAAATGATACATCTTTGGAACTGTGTCTTCTGAAGAATCGCAAGCAACTGGTTCAATTTTTCATCTGTCTTTGTCAAAATATAGTTTAAAGTCAACTCTTTAGGCTTGTTTAGCGCGTTAACAGTTATTTTGAACGGGTTTCTCATTGCTGTCTTGGTAACCAGAAGTTTGGCATCACTGATTGTGGCTGAAAACAGTCCTGTTCTTTTCTGTTTAGGCAATATTGATAGTATACGCTGTATGTCTTTTTCAAAAGAAGTATCTAAAAGTAAACGATCACACTCATCCAAAATCAAGTAAGAACAGTCCTTGGTGTTCACAACTGGGTGCTTCAAAAAGTCAAGTACTCTGCCCGGTGTACCAATCAGAATCTGTGGTTTAGATGTTTTAAATTTCGCGATGTCTTCATTCAAATTCTGCTTTTTATCTCCTCCAACAAGCAGCAAAGTATTTGGTGGAGCAGCGTGCTGTGTTTCTGAATCTTCTGAGATTTCAGTTTTATCGTTGTAGAATGACAGTAGAAAACTGAAAACTTGTTCAACCTGCACTGCCAAGTCTCTTGTAGGAACCAGAATCAATGTTTGGAATGAGTTGTTTACACTTTTCTTTAGACGAGGCCCGTTATTTGGTAGCGCCTTGTCGCTGAGCGGCTCAACTGAATTGTCTCTAACACATCTTTCAAGAACAGGTATCACATATGACAAAGTTTTCCCACTGCCGGTGTAGGATTCCACAATAACATCCTTTCTGTTGCTGGCTAGCATTGGTATAGTCATCGCTTGAACAGGGGTTAGTGTTTCAAAATCGTACGCTGAGATCCCTCTTTTGATGAAGGGAAGCAGATTGTAGTCCAGGTTGTCCCATGACAGAGAAGTTTTTTCGCTCATTTGGAGTTAAACAGTGTTTTTGGTGTGCTAAATAGTGGTAATGATGTGCGGAAATAGAGTTTTTGGTGTAGTTTGTATCGTTGTTGATGTGCTAAAATAGGGTTTTTGGTTTGTTTTATACCGTTTTTGATATGATTTGTATTCTTTTGGTATGGTTTATATCGCTTTTGGTGCTGAAATACCGTTTTTTATGTGGTTTGTGTGGATATTACAGCTACTTTTAACACTGTTTAGTTGATTAAATGTTATTTATTAATTTATTTTATTTAATTTTTTTTTTTTTTTTTGCAGTGTCCCAATCGGGAAATGTTCACGTTCAACTCTGAACAAAAAATTTAAAAAAAAAAAAAAAAAAAAAGAAAAAATCAGAATATTGCAATCAGAATGATTCAAATCAGCAAATAACATCTACATAATGCTTCATCAATATTCTGTTTAAATAGACCATTAAACCCAAAAAAACTGACCACGAAACACCGCAGAAAATTTCTTTTGCTGGCATATTTGTTGCATTCAGGGTACTTCATTTGACACTTTTTATTTGGCTCATTTAATTTGACGTGTTTCATTTGAGTCAACTGCTTTATTTGACTGGTTTTACTTCGAGTGTTTGCTTTCCATTCGCCTAATTACTCTTTTTTGAACTGCTTTTTGGTCCTCTTTGACTTCAGTTTCTTTAATTGCTGTTAATTGTTTCTCTTTGACCTTTCTGACTCATTTTATTTGACTCTTTCTTTCCATTTTGTTGGATGTTCAGAAAACTTCTGTTCAAAATAACACCTCAAAGATACAACACAACAAAGATGGCAGCCAACAGCACTGACTACTCGACCTGGGATAAAGACGCCTTGATCACGCGGATCAGGGAGCTCGAACCAAAGGAGCCACGTGCTTCTGTTGCCCCCGATTCAAAGCCTGAGCTTAAACCGTTTTCATACACCACCAGAAAAGTCACGTTGAAGTTCTCCTACCTCGGATACAACTACTCAGGACTGGCATATCAGACCACTGATTCGCCGCTACCGACAGTGGAGGAAACGATTTTCAAGACCATGGTGAGAGTAAGGCTGATGGACAGCTATGATCCTGAAACACTGGCTAGACTGAATTTCAGTAGATGTGGAAGAACTGACAGAGGAGTATCAGCGATGAATCAGGTGATGTGTTTGGATCTGAGATCTAAATTCAAAACCAGGGATGAAATTGACACTAGAGAGAACGACAGCAAGGAGATCAACTACATCAAGTTGCTGAACAGCGCTTTGCCTGAGGATATCTGGGTGCATTCCGTGAGTCTGAACTGTGGGAGCGATTTTGACGCAAGATTTTCATGTAAATACAGACACTACAGATACTATTTCAAGCTAGAACCGCATATGAATCTGGAAGCGATGAAAGAAGGGTGCAAAAACTATGTTGGTGAGGACAAGGACTTCAGAAATTTCTGCAAGATTGACGGGTCCAAGCAGATCTCCAACTATAAAAGAACCATGTTCCATTGTGACATTATTCCAGTCAACTTGGCTGAGAATATCTACTGTTTAGACTTGAAAGGAACAGCTTTCTTGTGGCACCAAGTGAGATGCATGATGGCTGTGCTTCTGATCATTGGTGAGAACCAAGAGTCCCCCGATATCATCACGAGACTTATGGACACTGAAAATGAGTTCCCAACAAGACCTGACTACAACATGGCAGACGATGCTCCGCTGGTTTTGTATGACTGTGTTTATAAGAATGAGAGTGAAATCAGATGGATGCAGAACGGTGATTTTGCCGACACTTCCTACATGGCGCTGGTGAAACGGGCCTCCAACAAAACAGTCTACTCGCTGTACTATGAGAACGTGATCAGGCTTGAGATGAGCAAGAACCTGGTCAAATTCAATCCTAGTCCGTCGATTTTGTTTGAGGACGCGTCAAGAAGAGTCACCTTTGATCAGCAGAAGTTTGGTTCTCTGTTTGTGAACCACGGAGACGGGATTCACAAGAAGTGCAGGAGCATCGTTCCCATGGAGAAGAAACCACGACTCAGATCGTTCAGGGACACGAACGAGAAGTGGAAGCAGAAGAAGCGGGAGAAGCGAAAATAAAGTAGAGAGGTTCTGCATAAAGTAGAGGTAATGTGGCTTAGAGTAGAGATGCTGGCATAAATCAGAGAAGTTCTGCATAAAGTAGAGCTGCTGCGGCACATATTGTTGAAACTGTTTCACCAATATCTGCATCAATCGCAACTATAGCATCTCTGACATAGATGAGAACGCTGGAAACAAAGGACACATGCCAGGAGTAAACCCCACAATCGCCATCACCAAAAAGAAACCACCTTGTCTGCCTGACTGCTCCAGCATGTTCCCCGCACTCAAAACAAGACCCTCAACTGCAGACGTCTCAGCTGTTTACATCTCAGCTGTAGATGCTGCTGTAGTCCCAGTAGGTTGTCTCGTGGGACTCAGAGTTCCCACTATCAATCCACAGAATCCCCGCCTGGGCCATGGATCTGAGCACGGAGAGGCACCTTACCTCCGACCACCCTTCCGTTTCTTCCAGCTCCTTGGCTGAGAGACATGCTTCTCTGTTCAGCTCCTCCTTCTTCTTCAGCAGACTGAGAACACGTTCATGGTCCTTGCTGATTTCCATGGGGAAGCAGCGCACTATTGGCTGCTGCCTGTTCTCGAGGTAGAAAAGCGATATGCCCGTGTTCCAGCTGTGGAGATGGTTGTTCACAATGTCTGTGAGTTGCTCCTTGGAGATCATGAGGCTGTAGTTGGAGAAGTGGTACTGGAGCTCCTTCAACGTGATCAGCCCGCCGTTCAGCATGTTGTTTTGGGAAATGATCTTGAGGAGATAGACAGCAAGATTAGATGTGTCGTCTTCGCTGGAGAATATGTTCATTGAGGTGATGGTTGCTGTTTCGATGCTGAGACTGATGAGTTCGTGGATGTACTGTGAAGCGTGCTGCTTGTTTGCTCGGAGATACTCGGCGTTGTTTTGGCCGAGCTGGAGGATTCTGTTTTTGTAGACGGCGAGTTTGGATTGGAACTCGTGATCCTTGGCGAGGGAGGTGTTCATGGTGGATAATAGATGGAATTGTGGATGGAATTGTGTGTTAAGTGTGTGTTAAGTGTGTGCAATTACTTAGTAGGGAGATGAATCTGTCAGGTGACTCGATGAAGTCTCTAAGAGTGTGAATGTGGATGTCAGGTGACCGGATAGAGCCTCTGAGAATGTGTATGGCTGGATGAAAAGGCCACTGAGTGTGTAGTATAGATGTTGTGTGTGTTAAAGTATGAGGTGGTAGATCCGCAAAACAGCCGGGTAAATATCAGATTTCGGGGTTTATTATGCGGTAACGTGACTAGCTATCGCCTGGATCAGTCTATAGGCAGTTTTTTCGGCTGCAGGAGTGGTATATGTAGTGTTTCTCTGGGAATGTTTTGATGATTTGTGTTGAGAACCTTCAGAATTAGGCGTCAGAAAAGAACAGTGTTTTTATGGGCGCATCGCGTCGGAGATAAAAAAACTTTAAACAAAAAAAGAAGGATGCTAAACTCCGGTGCCAAGGTCACCTGACAGAGTAATAAAGTTCTCAGCAAAGCAGTCTGTTCTGTTAGATTAATGTGCTGCAACAAGTGCACTGCACTGTTAAAGTTAAAGCTGTGTTATTGGCAGTCTGGTCACATGTATTCAAAGGGAGAAGTGTGATCAGCTGCGGCGGTGGTGTCCCATTTGTGATCAATTACGTTTATAGGAACAGTGTTTGTTCTATATAAATGCTTGGTTTTAGATACGTAAATTTTGTCATTTTATTTCTCTCTCATTACTAATTCACACCTGAAAAAGCATTTTATGCTTTCAAATGCTAATCATTCATTAGCAGAATACGTTGAAAAGTTTTTAGTCGTGTTTTGGGATGAGTAAACAATTTTGGAGATAAAAGTTGGCAACATGGTAGCGGTGAAGCTGCTCTCATGTTATGTCCGATTTTATCAAGGTCACATGTGCAGCAGTGATTAACTATACCACCAGTCAGTCCCGCTGGTTTTATGTACTGTTTTTGTCACAGTTTAGGCTGTACTACTTGCAGTCTGGCCTCTTGGACTCAAAGGCAGACACGTGATCGACTGCGGCGGTGGTGCCCCGAATGTTTGCTCGGAGTTAGCGTGGCGCAAATAAGCAGTGACTGAAAAACAGTGCCCTGAATACGTGGCAAAAAACGACGATTGTGAACCGATTCTGCGGCCAGCAGCTGTGGGCAATGCGGTGGTCAATGGTCACGTGGCCAAAATTGCCCCCCGGAATGCACCCCGAATCCAGGGTCCACATCGCGCGGCATGATATATAAATGCGTGCTGCAGTGTCCTGTTCTGTCATTTAACGTTCTGTTTTGTCATTTAACCTTCTGTTTTGTCATTTAACCTTCTGTTTTGTCATTTAATCTTCAGTTTTGTTACCTACTGCTCTGTTTTGATATATAATGTTCTGTTTTGTCTTTTAATGTTCTGTTTTGTTATCTACTGTTCTTTTTTGTCTTTTAATGTTCTGTTTTGTTATCTACTGCTCTGTTTTGTTATCTACTGCTCTGTTTTGTCATCTACTGTTCTGTTTTGTTATCTACTCTATAAACGGGCCGTCTGCTCTATATACTGTCAACTAATGTACATACACCAATATGCTCCCGCTACCGCACTGCAAAAACTACCTTACCACATCACTACTCTAATCCACGGCACCACCTGCAGCCACCTTTTTACCGTGTTTTCCGCTCCTCTGTCTCGACAGTTGGAACAAATCTGCGCTTGTTTTTCGTGGACTTGAACGATATTTCCTTCTTGCTCTTGCCAGAGTTGGTGCTTTTCGGCGTTAAGTAGCTTTTGTTGTAGCTTTTGAACACAGTGCTTGGCTTTGAAACCGCTGCATCGTAGCCAGCCAGGTTTTCATTGCTTTCTTCAGGATCCAGCTCAACCTCACTCAGATCCTTCTCCAGAGAGTACTCCTCCTCAGGGATGTTTTTCAGCGCATATGATGCGACATCTCTTATCTTTTTTGCTTTTCCTACATCGTAGTATTGATCAGAATCTGGCTGAGACGAATTTGTTGTGGTGAGACTGGCATTATCATTGAAGAATTTGACCGTGTTAGAGTTGTCAATACTGCGTCTTTTGGTGCTGTCAGTGTCGGAATGGAAATCATCGCTCTCACCAAACTTTGAGCCGCCATGATCCAGCGTGTCCATATCTTCGTCGCTTGAGTCCACAGTGTAGGATCCACTGGACTTGTAGTAGGTTTTCTTGCCAGAAAAGAGAAGCAGCCGTCTGAAAAAGTAGGTTAACTTTCTCAGTTTTCGCTTGAAGTTGGCTACATTCTGGTAGAATGGCTTGTTCACCCATGATTCCTGGCCTCTGAAAATCAATAAATCGTACGTGAAAGCGCCCAGTATACCACCAAGTAACGGTGCCACCATAGGAATCCAAAAATAGTGATGATTTGATTCAAAAAGAAGCGAGTGCTCAACTCCAACCGTCCAGAGCGCTAATCTTGGGCCTAAATCTCTGCTGAAATTCAGTGCAGCGCCAGTTTGCAAAGAAAGTGCAGCGTTGATTGTGAAAATGAAAAAGAAAAGAAGCACTGGGAACATCTCAGGAGAAGTATTGTTGTAGGGATCAGTCATGGAAAAAATACCAATAACTAAGTAAAAAGAGCCCGTGAATTCACTCACAAACTGTCTCCCAGTAGACAGATACTCCAGCGGCACTGTGACAAACATGCTGATGAAGTTTCTGTTTGTTTTCCAGTCAGGAAACACATCCAGAATCACCGGACGGTAGATACCAAATAAAACAAGCCCCGCAACATACGCACCAAGTAGCTGGGCTACCAGGTAGGGAAAAAACAGCTTGAACTTCGGAGATCCTCGGAACAGAAAGTTTATCAGCGTAATGCACCACGATAAATGGGCACCAGAAATGGAGGAACCACCAGCAGCAAAGAAAGCAGCCACAACTGAGCCAGCCCATGCCAGCTGCGTGTTGATGTTGTAGTTCTGGGTGATCCCAGTGAGTCCCGTGAGCATGTCGCCAACAACAACAAATCCTGCCTGGTTTCCTGAAGATAAACCACTGTTTCCCAAAGAAGAAGTAATGTTGTTTCCCAAAGAAGAAGTAATGCTGTTTCCTGAAGATAAACTACTGCTATTTCCTGAAGATAAACTACTGTTACTACCAGTAAAAGTAACGTTGTTTCCAGAAAACGACTCAGTGTTGCCCTTCAGAGCGGCCAAAAACGCGTTGTACTGGTTCACTTTCGCCTGCTGGTTCAGCAGACTCTGCGCAGAACAACCGTCACCAAGCGAAATCAGAATAAAAGTCCCCAGAAACTCCGCCAGCCACTCCTTGTGGTACTTCGCCTTGTATCTGCTCCACCTGTTGATAGGTGTGAATCCCTTGGGCAAAACCTGCGGCGTTAGCGGGTTCTGGTGGATCTGTTTAGGTCTCAGGATCACATGCTGATCGGGGATAACTTCTCGTTCACTCGCAGCATATGAACTTCTGCGTCTTCTGGCCGTTTCTGAAGCCATAGTGGTGGAACCGGAATCAGTAGATTCGAGTTCTGGCATCTCCGATGGGAACACTTCGAACTGGAAGTTGCCATTATTGAATGCAGTGTTTGCACGTGTGTTTTCAAACTCCTGGAAAGAAGTCTCGTCATAATCACTGTCGCCAGGCTGAGCATCCTGGTACGACGAAGTGTGCGACTGCACGCTGTTTGGCTGGTACGCAGCGTAGTTGAACGATGAGTCTCGGCGTTTTCTGATGCTGCTGTGTCGTGCACGTGAGCCTCTTCTGCGAGAAGTAGGAGATAATTCGCTCTGGAGATTGCTTCTGTAGCTGCTGCCAAAACTGGACTTTCTGTTTCTGCTGTTCCGGTCAGTTCTTCTTGTGGTGGTGCTGTGCGAGACGGAGATAGCGTCGGCATCAGGAGCCTCTTCGATTTTGCCCAGTCGTTCGAAGTTGTGTTTGAATGGTTCGCTGAAAGAAGGTGGGGAGGTTTCTTTTGGTGGTGAGTTTTCAGTACTACTGCTCATTTTGGTAACAAAGGTGTTTTAACGTGAAGTTTTAAACAGCGAAGTGGTGGTTTTAAAAGCGATGTTATGGTTCTAAAACCGAAGTTGTGGTTTTAAAACTGGAGTTGTTTTAACAGTGAAGTTGTGGTTTTAAAAGCAAAGTTTTTAACCTAAATTTGTGGTTGTAACAGTGAAATAGTGGTTTTAAAAGTTAAATGAGGCTTTTAAAAGTGAGCTTATGTTTTAAAACTGCAGTTGTGGTTTTAACAGTGAAGTTGTGGTTTTAACAGTGAAGTTGTGGTTTTAACAGTGATGCTGTCGTTTCAAAGCTTAATTTGCAGTTTCAAAACTGATGTTGTAGCTTCAAAATTGAATTTGCAGTTTTAAAAGTTGAATGTGGCTTTTTAAAGCTAACCGTCTCGTTGAAATATCGTGGAAGGCGTGTCTGACAGCTACCTTTACTGGCAAATAAACTGAGTTGCTGTTTCTGTAGCTAAGCACTGCTTTCAGTAGCTAATCTGGCTCTTTCAGTAATGAATCTGATTCTTTCAGTGTCTAATCTGGCTCTTTTAGTAGCTAATATGACTCTTTCAGTGGCTAATCTGGCTCTTTTAGTGGCTAATATGATTCTCTCAGTAACTAATATGGCGCTTGCAGTTATTAATTAGCACTTTCACTAACTAAACTAATTCTTTCAGTGCTATATTCCAAATGCCTAACACGTACTCTGCTGCTGCTGTTACAAAACTACCTTTTAGTTTTCTTCTTTCTGTATAATACACTATTGGTTGCAATGTGTCTGATACTCACTAAGCTATATATAAGATGCACCCCAAATAAAAATTTCAGACGCTCTGCTGGCCTAAATCTGTAACTTATACCGCAATACTCTAGTAACTAGTTCCCCAAACAGGCCGCCTAAACCCGAGTGACGATTTTAAATAAATAAAACTAAATAAAATAAATTACAACAAATCAAACAATTTGTAACTTTATGCTGCAAACAAACTATTACTTTATACTGTTTAATTTATATTTCTCCCCTTATGACGTATTAATATCACCGAAAATCACTGCTCAAATCCGGAGTGACAGGCGTGTGGCTGAAAAATATCTAGCAGCAGTTGCTCGTGATTGATGCTCACAGGTCACGGGACCAAACGGTGATAAGATGTAGAACGGTTTTGATTTACGTTTTATTAACAAGAATTAGATGTTTTTTTTTTTAATTTATTTTGCTGAATCCAGAAATTATTCTGGCGGTCCTGTTTATATACCACCTCTTTTCAGTGCACTTTTTAGCCACTGTGCCGCATGTTTTTTGTGCAGATTTATGCCATGCATCGTGGAAAGAAGGAAGATGGAAAACAGCGCTACCATGTGGATCACGTGAAAAAGCGTAATTTTTTGAAAATGTGGCCGGGTAAGTGTGGAGTTCTCCGGTTCTGAAGGGCCGCGCGTAGGCGGTGATAACGGGAGACACGTGGAAGAAAACCTGTTTTTCGGTGTTCAGCGGGTCGAAAGACCTGGAATCCGTCTTTTCAGTCTCAAAAATGGGTTCTTTTGACTGTTTTTTGGTGGTGCTTTTTCTTCTTCAAAAAGTGGTCTGTAAAGGATACGCTGCATGGGTGAAATTTTTAAGCAAAAAAAAAAAAGATTTAAAAAAAAAATTCGATGGTGCACGTGATTTGATCACGTGGTAGGTACCGTTTCTTCTTATCCTTCTTGGCTGTTTGGTGATTCCCAGACGCAGAGAGTCATCTGCAAGAGTGCCTGTTCTTTTTTTTGTTTTTTGTTTGGTGTTTTCAATGGGAATTAACCAAGTGTAATCTGAAAATTAATGCAACATCCGATCACGTGGTTGCGTCACCTGACTTTTTCATAACTAATTTCAGTTAATCAAAAAAAATGTTTACATGAGGAAAAAGTTTAATTGAAATTTACACAACTTTTTAAAAATTAAACATAATTCTTATCAACGATATTCATTTGTAAGCATATATATGATGATTTTAAATACATTTCATCTTCTACATCCGATTAATAATCTACAGCCTCCCGCAAAAAGGGCTTAACATGCCTGAAATGCGCCAAATATGCATGCTATTTTCCCTCTCATTTCCATTTACTCCAAAAGATCACAGAGTAGGCACAAATCTTCGGTTTTTCCCGTTGGATTTGAAGTGGATATCTCGTTTATTCACAGGCCTGGTGCCTTTATTCGACGCTTTTGCCTGGTTGTTTTGTTCAAAGGTTCCTGATGCGTACAATATCGATCTTGGTTGTCCATTTTTGAGCATTCCCTGGCTGAGTTTATTATCCAATTCATCCACATCTTCTTCTGGGATATCATTCAATGAATATGTATCCAGGCCATTCAGTGATAATCTATCATAACCTACACCGTCGTCGGATAAATCTCCATGTTCTTTATCAGAATTTACATTCAACTCGCTGCCATCTCCGGAATTATGGCTATCTCCTATTTCAGTATCACTGTCTGTGATATAGCTGTCATCATCGTAGTCACTGTAGTCATCGGAATTGTAGCTGCTCTTTAAGTGTTTGGTAAACAGTCTTTTGAACTTATACCATTTTCTTCTTAAAGAATCAACGTTTTGGTAAACTGGCCTGTTAACCCATGATTCATGACCTCTGAAAATAAAGATATCATAAAGAAAAGCACCCCACAAACCACCAACTACTGGGCCAACAATAGGAACCCAGAAGTAGTGTTTGTTGCTGCTGAATAGCAAATCTCCGCTAGCACCAACAGTCCACAGTGCAAATCTTGGTCCCAGATCTCTTCCAAAGTTAATCGCTGCTTCAGTCTGCAGGGACATAGCAGCCATCAGTGTGTATATCAAGATGAACATATACAACGGAAACAAGTCGTTTGACGTGTTACTGTAAGGATCTGTCATTGCAAAGATACCCATGATCAGAAACATTGATGCAACAGCTTCACTTAGGAACTGTCTTCCAGAGGATAAGTAGTCCAGTGGAACTGTAACGAAAGCTGAGAAAAGTTGCTGGTTGTGTTTCCAGTCAGGGAAAACTACTTCAATCACCTTTCTGTAGTATCCAAATAGCAACAAACCGGCAACATAACCCCCAAACAACTGGGCAAAAATGTATGGAAGAACAAGTTTCCAGTGCGGTGAACCTCTGAACAAAAAGAAAGAAAGCGTCACACACATGTTTAGATGCGCACCTGATAGAGAAGAACCACCTGCAGCAAAGTAACCGCATAAAACAGCACCTCCCCAGCCTAATTGAACGTTGATGGAGTAGCCCTGGGTGATCATGGTGACTGCTGATAGCAGTTCTGAAACATCAGATTCAGTTTTTGAAGAGGAAACTACTGATGCCAAAAACTTTGTATACTTTTCTTCGTTGGACTTCATATTCAAAAGATTCTGCAGAGAACAGGCGTCTCCAAGAGCCACCAAAACGAAGGTTCCCAGAAACTCTGCCATCCATTCCTTATGGTACTTTGCTTTAAGTCTACCCCATTTATTGATAGGCGTGAAACCTTTGGGAAGAATGGTTGGTGTCAACGGGTTCTGCTGGATCTGTTTTGGACGAACCATAACTTTTGAGCCGTTATTTATGGTGTTTGGAATGCCAGCGCTGCTCTGCATATTTTCCGCAGAAGAAGGATTGGGCGTGGCTTCTGTAGAGTTGTCAGAGTCATGTGAGAACGGAAAAGTAGTCGGCACAATCTCATAGTGGTATGAACTGGGGATCTCCTGGACCGGAGACTTTGCATTTCCAGCCATTGATTGTGATTGTGTGGATGCTCCTGTGGAGAAAACCGACATGTTGGAGGGATACTGGAAGGAGGAGTTCGCTCTTTGCCGAGCTGAAGTAGATGCTACAGTTGTTCTTCGTCTTCTTTGTGGCTGTTTCGATCTGGAAGTTCTCTGTGATCTCCCCGAAACAACGTCGCTCTGGTTGTCCGGGTGATGTCTTCCCTCCTCGAGGGAGTGCATGTCAAATGTGTTTGCTGATTCCATTGGTAAGAGCAGAAAAGAGCAGAAATATGTGCTTTAAATCAGGTATAGATTATTGTGAGTGCAAATATATTCTTGTGGGATCAAATATACCCTTGTGAGTTCAAATATATTCTTGGAAAGTAAAATATATCTTTGTGAGATCAAATATATTCTTGTGAAATCAAATATACCCTTGTAAAGTAAAATATATTCTTGTGAGGTAAAGTGTACTTGTTTGGAGTAAAATATATTCTTGGAAAGTAAAATATATCTTTGTGAGATCAAATATACCCTTGTGAAATCAAATATAAGCTGCAGGAGCGGAGATTTGCCGGTAAGGTAAGAACTAAACTTCTGAGCTAGTGGTGGTGCTGTAAAAGCAATATAAACCTGTGAAATAAAGACGTTTGGCCAATATCGGTGGTCAGTACAATGTATAAGTTCAGCTCCAGCCTAAGTGAGTCGAGTTTAGTCTAAGTCAGTTGAGTTCAGCCTATTTCAATCTAGTCCAGCCTAAGTCAATTGAGTTAGTTTATTTCAGCCTAAACCAATCAAGTTTAGTTCACTCCAGTGTGGTTCTTTTCAGCCTATTTCTAGTCTTAATCTTGTTTAAAGATGGTGTTTGAAAATATCTGATGGCTGTCGGAGTAAATGATAAGGTGATCTTTGGCTAAAAATAAATTTCAAAAAAAAAAAAAAAATCAGGAGCGAAACGTGACTGGACGAAGACCACGTGACCAAATTTGTAAGATAAACTGTGAGAATATCACCACTGACTATACGCCTACTTCTGCAGCCAAAAAGCGTCATCTGGTCCTCAAATTTGATGTGAATTGTATTGAAAATCCACTTTATGTCTTAATTGGGGCAAAAAAGCTACCTTTTCCTGGTCCTCAGCGGAGATGAATGAGCACTGAGAAACATTAACTCCGACACGCACTAGCAAAAGCAGAAGCTGCAACAGAAGCTTATATGATAAGCTGGAAAGCAAGATTTTCTGGCTAGAGTTGCACGTGCATGTTTAGAGGTTTCTGGAGAGAGATTTCCCGCTAGCCTCAACTGGCAGTGCGTGGACGGGGGATGCTCTGGGTTGGTTCAGTTCGGATTTAAGACTTGGCTCGCTTCGGATTTAAGGACTGGCTGATTCTCCCACGGTTGTTACACTCTGCAGTATGCCTCAGTTTTTGCTGAGATCTGTGCGTAGTGTGATTAAGCTGAAGAGTAATTTGAAGAACGTTTGATTCACGTGCAGTCTAGAGTCACGTTACTGGCTGAATTTCTGATATCTTTTGGGGCACTTGAAACTTTGATTAACTCTAAACATTAATTCAAAGTATCTTTATTTATATAACGCGTGCTGGAATTACTGTTTACAGATACGTTTCTGGATGCTGCCGGTGTTGATTGTGTGAGCGTGATTTTAGCTCAGATTTGAAATCTGCTCTTTATTGCAAGTGAATGTGGTTATGTTCTTCTGGGTTATAGTGGGGCACTGGCTTCTGGAAATGTCAAAGAACGGTTCACTTTATGGTATGAATGCTCACCTTTATTTGCAAGTACCTTCACTGTTTTCAAGTGAAAATAGTTGAAAATAGTGCTCAGAAGATCGTACTGAGTGCACCAAAATTGATTTTCTGACCGTCAAGGCAAGCTTTCAGAACAGCCAATGCGTGAATACCAGCTCACGATTGCTAAAACAACCAGCAAAGTTTTATCAGACTGAGAGATATAAAAGTACAGCTCCTGGTTAACATGTGGTGTAAAACCACTGAAACTAGCAATTTACAAGTGATATATAAAACCACTAAACTTCCTGCTTAACACATGTGGTGTAAAACCACTGCAACTATTAATTAACATGGGATATATAAAACTACACCTTCTGGGCAACATGTGATGTATAAAACCAGTGCAGCTAGTGATTGTCATATTATGTATAAAACCAGTGCAGCTAGTGATTGTCTTATTATGTATAAAACCAGCACAAACACTTCTACACTATATATAAAAGGACTAAAACTCGCGGCTAAACTGAAATTTCCAACTCAATCCACATTCTCATTAACAAATCACAACCCAGCATTGCATTCTTCGGCAGAATACGCCATGAAATCCTTTGCCCAGCCCCTGTAAAAGCCCCTGTCCTTCACAGCAACAATCTGGCTGACTTCTTCTTCGCTCAGCTCAAAGTCAAATATGTCTAGCGACTCCCTGATTCTTTCTGGGCTGGAGGTGGTTGTTAGCGGCAGAATACCCAACTGAGTGGTCCATCTCAACAGAATTTGGGTAGGATTCTTTCCGTATTTGGCAGACAACTCGTCCAGAATTGGCACCACTGGATTGACTTCCTCCTTGTATTTAGTCAGCGGTGTTAACACAGAGAAAGCTTCGATTTGAATCCCGTTCTCGTAGCAGTACTTTCTTATCCCCGGTGACTGCTGCTGCAGGTACGGATGGAACTCAATCTGGTTGCACATAGGCTTGATTTTGCAGTTCTTGGTTATCGTTTCAAGATCCTGAACTGTGAAATTCGAGACTCCAATGTTCTTTGCCTTGCCCATCTCAACCAGTTTTTCGCACTGCTGCCATGCTTCTGTCAAAGTTATGCCTGCACTTTCTTTGGTGATGGTTGGTGAGTGCAGCAAGTACATGTCTACGTAGTCAATCTGCATCAGTTTTAATGCTCTTTCGAGCGAATCAATAGGTCCCGTGCTTCCTCTCAGCTTGAACGACTTGGACAGATACTTGTCAGTGATCCATATGTCCTCTCTTTTGATTCCTGTTTCCTTAAGCGCCACACCGATTTCCTCATACGTGTTGTACGCTTCCGCACCGTCAAGCATCTTAAACCCGGCGTTTATAGCCGTTTTGAGCTGCTCAACGAGTTCTGGAACATACGTGATGTTGTTCTCAGCCTTGTAGATTCTCCAGTAGGAGCCTACACCAAACCCGATCTTGATCTGGTTGCCGTTTTTGTCGAGGATGTTGTTTTGGAACTTAGCGTACTGGAGCGACGACATGTGTGCTGAGTAGTGTGGTGTTTTTATGGTGAGTGGTTGTATTTATATATAAATTGATGTTTTTATATATAAAGTGATGTTTTTATATATAAAGTGATGTTTTTATATTTAAATTGTTGTTTTTATATTTAAAGTGATGTTTATGTGAAATTGATGTTTTTATGTGAAATTGATGTTTTGATGTGAAGCGTGCTGTATTTATAGGAAGATTTGTTGGGCAAAACGGGGGTGCAGATTCTGCTGCTGTTATCAGCACTAGCGAAAAGACGTGCTGTCCAATGGAATGTGGCGCTCTGATAGCTGATTAAATTCCGGTGATAAATAACCGCTGTTAGCAATTGAAGTCGGTAGTAAACAATCGCTGTTAGGAAGTAAAGTCGGTAGTAAGTAACAGTTACTAGGAATTAAAGTCCGGCAGTAAATAACGACTGTCAGTAATTAAAGTCCGGCAGTAAACAATTACGTATCAGTTAAAGCCGCGCGGCAAATAACGAAGCTGATAAAACAAAACTGGAAAACTATCAGTAACACCAGCAAATCTATCAACTACGTCTGAAAAACTATCAACAACATTGAAAACAACACTTGGTTATCTCTAAGAATCCCGTCGGAATTGCAGCTCGGCGTTAAGAGTTCTGAGTTCCTCGGTGCTAAGCAGCATTTGCAGCAACATTTGTTGTGCAGCGCACATGGTAGCAGCGAGATCGCTCACGTGAGCTTCTCTCACACCTGGAGGAAAGAAACCAGACCTTTAAGAGGTTCCTGTGTAATTGTTGGGCTATATAACTGATGGTTAGTGCATGCGGTAGCGTTAAAATCGGTGGTTTGAGTTGCGCTGAGCAGTGTAGAACTGTTGAGGTGGAACTTTTACTGCGCCAAGAAGCTAGTTGTCTCGGATTTAAAGACACACATGTGGTGCTGAGAATGAAGTATATCCGATAGAGGTCACGTTTCAGACTTGCCCGCCTAATTGGCACACAGTGTTACTGCATTTTCACACCAACCGCTACTGCATTGACTTTTTTTATCATATTCGCTCAGGCTGAGACATATCTTGAACATATTTTTCCCACAACCGTAAGTATCTAATTGCGCTGCGGACTATCTCCGATGGATTGTCTGATAATCTTCAACGCAGAAAACAGAACAAGTAGCACCACGCAACCGCTGCTCAGCGGCTAAAGCACCCATTTCGGACATTGTTTCTTACCAGTCACGAGCAAATACAGCTAGGCTGGCTGATTGATACTCAGAAAGGGATATTATTACCTAGGCATCTTCCACGCACGTGCTCAAACCAGCACAACTTTTATTCACCTCACATGAACATACACAACACACAATTCACCTACTTTTTCACTCCCTCTCACCTAAAACGACAGGAATATCAAAAACGTGCAAACTCCGATCAGACAGCTCATGATCACGAGGTTCTTCTTTCTTCTGGTGTTGATTTTGGAGAGCAGATTGCTGATTCCTGGCACTTTCTGCAGCATCCTGTTCACTCTGGAGTTGCTGCTGAAAAGAATATCGTTGGACTGCTCCATGATCTGGTTCTTGCTGTTCAAAGCGTCCTGAATCAGCTTATCCATGACACTAGTTTGTTTATCAATTCTCATAGACTCCTCATTCATGTACTCCTCTGTTGAGGAGAAGTTGTTGTTGTTGTTCAAGAGATCTTTTTTCACAGAGATAAGCAGATTGAGTCTGTTTCTCTCCTGGTTGATGCAGGAACGGATGTTATTGAGTTCCTTCTGGTCGTTTGTTAGCGTGGATTTGTGCTTCAGATACTTGCTTTTCAGGTCATCGTTTTCGTCGCTCATGTCCGCGGCAATGGCGTTTATTAAATTTTCCCTGTCGTTTAGCAGTTTTTCAATGCTTTCATCCAGCTCTATTTCCTTGAAATTGGACTTTTTGGTGACGTACTGTGCATATTTGGTGCTGTAAATGGCGAGGTTCTTCTTGGTGCTGTTTTCCAGCTGGATAAGCTGGGATCTGACGGTGGAGTTCATGTCCAAAAAGGGATTGTCAAAGGAGATAAAAAGGGAGTTTGAATAAACAAGAAAGTGAACAAAATAGGCGCACTGCTGGTGTTTTTGGTTGGTTGTTTTTGCGATGATGGTTGTTGGAGAAGGATTTTGGAGATTGTTTTTGGGAGAGAGCAGTGAAAAAATGGGAACGAGAGGTCACGTGTTGAAACGAGTCGTCGGAGATAAGGACTATCTCTGCTGCAGTTTCGCTCCTGCAGAACGACAAACAGAGCCCGTCAGTGGTTTCCGGCAAGTAAATTTGTGTGTAGATAACGGCGATGCGCCGTTGGTTTGACGACAAAGAGCTTGCTGGGGAATGTTGGGCCTATCAAACAAGATTTTTGCGAAGGCACGTGATCTACGGTGAAATCGAAAGTAAGCAACATGGTAGCGTAAATTTAACATGGTAGCAAATGCTTAACATGGTAGCGTAAATTTAACATGGTAGCAAAATTGTTCAACATGGTAGCGAAATTGTTCAACATGGTTGCGTAAACGAGCACCAATCACAACCTGCTGCTTCGCAACGCTGCAATAAACTAGTGTAATAAATACGGCCCCATTTTGGAAACCTGTCCTTACCCGGCCACTGCCGGCTCTAATAAATAACTAGTATAAATATACTCCATTTCAGGAAACTGCTTTCCTGTTCCGGCCATACCGGTTCTAATAAATAGTGTTCAAAGCTACTCTCAGCTCACTTCCCATTCCAAACAGCCTAGTCTGCGGCCAAGAACTTCTTGATTTCAGCAATAGCCTTACCCGGATTCAAGCCCTTCGGACATGTCTTGGTACAGTTCAGAATAGTGTGGCATCTGTAAACAGACATGCTGTTTTGCAGCATCTCCTTTCTCTTGCTGAAAGCTTCATCTCTAGAATCAACCATCCATCTGTAGGCCTGCATCAAAACAGCTGGCCCCATGTATTCCTCAGCATTCCACCAGTACGATGGGCAGGAAGTGGAACAACAGGCACACAAAATACATTCATACAAACCATCTAACTTCTTTCTATCAGCTACTGATTGCAGTATTTCCTTTCCATCCTTAGGCAACTCTTTTCTCTGTAAATAAGGCTGGATAGACTTGTACTGCTTGTAGAACTGAGTCAAATCTGGCACCAAATCCTTCACAACATGGGTGTGAGGAAGCGGGTAGATCTTTATGCTGGAGCCCTTCTCGTTATCAATCTTACACAAACAAGCCAAGGTGTTTTTACCATCAATGTTCATGGCACAGGAACCACAGATACCTTCTCTGCATGATCTTCTGAAAGTCAGGGTACCGTCCTGCTCGTTTTTGATCTTAATCAAGGCATCCAAAACCATACCACCACACTTGTTCATGTCTACCTTGTACTCCTGCATCTTTGGTTTGACTTCTGGAGTGTCAGGGTTCCATCTGTAGATCTTGAAAGTTTTGTAGTTGGCGACAGATTGGAATCTTTTGGCGACCAAAGATTTTGCTGGGGAGCTGATAGCTGGGGCTTTCTTAGTGACTAGAGATAATACGTTCATGGTGTGTTTAAAATTTAAGTTTAATTAGTTTAATTAGTTTAAGTAAGTTTAATTAGTTTAATTAGTTTAATTAAGTTGATAAGTTTAATTAAGTTGATAAGTTTAATTAGTTTAATTAGTTTAATTAAGTTTAGTTGAAATTAAGTTACTTTAAGGTAATTAAGTTTAGTTTAGCTGTTAAAGACTTGTTCTGAATTCAGTGTCTGTCACAGGCAGTAAATCAGTAATAAACAGGCAATATAGTATGTGGAGTTATTGCTTAAAATAAGTTTATTTGGTCCTTGGGTTGTCAAATAATAAAAGCTGTTTACAGGATAGTTACTTGTATATTTTATTTTTATTATTTTTGTTATTTTGTTTTATTTCTTGTACTTTTTATAATGTTATTTTGTCAAAAATGTCTTTGCTGCATGTTTCGTTTATATGATATAGCAATATTTTTACCAGGGAGTTTTTTTTTTTTTTGGGACTGGGGGAACAGAAATTGCGAATAAGGAATCATGCGACCTGAGGGTTTCTGGCTGGTGGTGTTTTAAGAGCGAATATCGGATGAGGAGGGTTAAAACAAAAAAAAAAAAAAAAAGAAGATGGGTCACGTGAGTGATTTGGTTTTACCCGGCACGTGTTTAAACGGTGGTGGGGGGAGAACTGGGCAGATCGTTTTTAGACAGAGAAGGGTTGAAGAAAACCGGAAAAAAGGTTGTTAGCATAGAGTGGGAGGGTGAGGCAGATGCGGACTTTTGAGTGCTTGAAATGAGGCTTTTTTCGATGAGATCCATGGCGCTTTTTTGCTGGATGGTCAATGCACGTGACTGACACCACTGATCACGTGAAAATTGAAAGGTCACGTGCAAGATACAAATTTTTAGCACCACTGCTGTCATTTCTGGGGTATAATTCCAGCTTCTTATATGCTGGGCGGGAGTTTGGTTACATGCGTTTCTTTTACTCTGCGGAGATGATTTCAGAAGCACTGCGCTTGCTGCATGGCGGGCACAAACCAAAGACAGGTTCATGCTAATCGGAGATAACACACATCACGTGACCTGTTGCTCGTTTTCCGTTTCTGCGTTCTCCCCACCAAGACACCCGTCATTGCCGTAAGCTACCAGCGATATCTTCACATCTGCTGCCTTATCAAAGCCAACTGTCGCAAACACCGCCGATTGAGACCTGGTTGTGGGCTGTTTTGATGCTTTCTTTTGCGTCACGTGACCCATTCTGTGCACTCTGCTGAACATACAAATCACCCCACCCCGTTATCGCCGAAAGCAGAAAACAGCGCAAGCGTCAACTCAGTTTAATATACTTATTTATTGATTTTAATCTTGTTATTTAGTTTGTGTATTTATTTCTTTATGTATTGATTTTAACCTTGTTATTTATTTATTTGTTTATTTATATGCTTGCTTGTTTCCTGTACGAGGCAGACTCACAAGCTGAACACGTGCTTCATCTCGTTCCCCATCACGTGCACACCCATCGGACTATTGCAACCTCAACTCATTCTACAGCTCTGTATCCATGTACTTGATAACTTTACTCTGCGCAAGTAGTATTTTAGTCAATATTCTTTCTTTCGCCTTCAAGTCAATGATCGGGAATCTTCCTTGGCAAATCATTCTCGTTTTAGGATCTCTTCCTCTCACTATTATCTGTCTTCCATCATCTACGGGAGCACCCATTTTGCAGATCTCCTCCATGTTCAATTTAAATGTAACTTTCAGCGTTTCCACGTCAACCTCAATTAAATGCTCTTCTGAAACGATAACGATTCTCTGATTTCCGGGTAAATACTCATGATCAACATAGTTGTCATGTATAAATTCACCACTGTTGCAAGTCTTTAACAAGTATTGACCATATGCCTGACGTTTATCGTAAGGCTTTATTAAGCCATCCATAGGATCTACAGCAAAAGATAACCCTTTACTGACGTATCTAGGGTATCTTAAGCTCTTTACAATATTCTCGTAGTGACCGTATTTGGAGTTGTATAGATTGTTTGGATCATAAGCACCTGTAGAGTTTTTAATTCCATCAGAAACATTATTTGCCATATCCAATAGACCAATCATCGTCTTTGTAGGCATTCCAACCAATCCCTTTCCTAGTCCCTTGAAAAATCCAGCTGTTCCATCTTTTCTAGCACCTTCTAACGGATTAGAAGCAATACCATTGAAACCAGACGATACTCCTTGTACTAAAGAGCTGAACCCGGTCGAAAATTTGTTTGGATCATTACTCAACTTGTTTTTTCTTTGTTGGAGATACCTGTCTCGTTGGAACTCTCTGTCATTTGTAGCTGCTGTAAGACCTTTGGCTACAGAACTTGTGAATTTGGAAAAAGAATCACTAAAGCCAAAAACAGATTTCTTTAGGAAAGACATACCTCCTTTGGAGAATGAAATACCTAGCTCCTCAGGTCTATCGTTCATATAATAACCATTTTGGTAGGGACTATAGAATATATCAGCAACACCGTTTGATAAATTGTTAAACAAACCTATCGGGTTACCCAAAACATCCGCATAGCCTACTAGTTTAAGCAACTGACTATAAATCTCGTTGTTATAGTGACTAACAATGTCTTGCTGTAACTCTCTGGAACTTGTTTTATAGTTCTCCATAATAAGTGAGTTTAACGTTACTGGTGCATCTGATATATTACCCAAGGTCATATAGACAGCATTCAAAAAAGAACTGGTCTTCTTCTGTTGTGTTAATGATATCAAGTCTAATGCATTGTCTTGTAGCTGGAGAGCTTCACTTCTCATAAATGAAAAATGCATTACTGTTGGCTGAATATGCAAGTTTTCAAAATGCAAGTTTTTTCGTTCAAGTTTTTTAGTACAGACAGGCAAAGTCAAATAATTAAAAGCTGATTCATTCACTTCAACAAGTGCGTCGTTTTTATTCAAATCTGAGTGACTCTCAACAACTTCTAGATATGGGGTTATAATATCATCAGAACATTTTTTCAAAACTGTATTCTCAAATAATTGCTTATTAAAATTAGACGGAACCTTTATCAAGTTGAAAAATTGCATAATTTCAATAACAAATTCCTCATCTAACTTCAAAGACATTTCCTGCAACAAAAGCGTGGCATGCTTAATATAAGTCATACCTGTGCTTTCGTCATTGACTCTGGTTAAAGATCCGGAAAACACTGGATGTTTTTCCATGTCGTCGCCTTTATCTGTAACAATCGTTGGGTATAAAACATTTTTGAAATTGTCTTCAAAGAGTTGATTGTCAACCTGCAACCACTTTATTTTCCATGAGAGTGATTTATAAATCTTAGAGTTATTGTATCTTAATTCAATTCCCTTTAGTTTTGAATACAATATTTCCTGGTATTGCTTATTAATTATAGATATACCCAAGCCATTCACATTAAATAGAACTCTTAAAAGTGATACATCCGTCTTTTCTGAATCTGGTTCCTTGAACAAGTTCGAATTATTTACAGAGGAAAGATCTGTTGAAGAAGAATTTACTGAAGCCAAATCTAAGCTCGACGTTTGCGTTGTTTGTTTTCTGCTTAATGAGGAGCTAGATAATTTATCTTTATTGTTGGTTATTTTATACATTGAAACTTCTGGATTATACTTTGTCAAAACAAAAGCCAATGTTGGACCATCTGCAAGTATGTTTAGTTCAATGAAACTATGTTCTTTTACCCCATTAACTATTGTTGTCACAACAAAAGGTTTTAATGTTCCTATCATTTGTAAATCTACAACTTTAATCGAATTTCCACATTGAAGGACAAGTTTTTTATCTTTTGCTGCTGGGAAATCCCATGAAAATGGCATTATTGAGTATTCAGTAAGATTGTATTTCTTGGGTTCAAAAACTTTCATCACATTATAATAACCACTATCACCAGAAATTGAAGTTAGCGTTGAATCATATTCTATAACTTGATTGTTTGATTGATTCTTTTGTAAAAATGGTGTTTGAATTCTAGGGTCCCTTTGATAAATTTGAAATACTGATTCAGTGAAATTTCTAATAGAAAAAGGCCAAGTCTCTTGAGAAAGCTTCAAGTTTATAAACAAAGTTGATCCATCCATTAATTTCTCAATTTTAATCAAAACATGCTTCTTCGTCTCTGGGTCTTTCAATTTAACATAATCCAAATCAGATTTAATATTCAATTCAAATGGCTCACTGTATTCGGAAAAATCATCAGAATAGAATTTCAATCTACAATATTTTTCTTTATTCATTGACATTTTAAAAATTGGAATTGGCTGGTTATGTTCCAACAAAAATTCTGTCATACTCATAGCTTCATTAAAAACTAAACTTTGCGATGTAAAGTTATTGATTATGAATCTAGGCGTTAATGTAATAATTTTAGTGTCTGAAAATATTCCCGATCCCTCAGTGATATTTATTCCAATTTGATTACCTGTAGTTTTGTTTGAAATAGATAAAACCATATCAAGATCTTTTCCAACAGCATCAAGAGAAAATGGTAATGACCAATCTGTATCAAACATTTTAATTTGAGCTAAATGATTTTTCTTTGAGGAATCACTGTTATTGTTAGTAGTGTCTTCTAAAGAGAGCATTTGCATTGCAGAATAAGTTTCATCTTGTTCATTAACAGTAACTGGACAACAAAAGACATTATTTTTATTCTTTTCCTTAATAAACATTGATCTGCATGTTTTGTTGAAAATTAGGTATGTAGCAAATATCTTTATATTCTTGGATCCAGTAATAAAATCTTGTTTGAAATTGATAGACAGCTTCAAATTATTTATAGTTCCGTTTTCTCTTCTTGTTAAAACAACTTTGTCTTCAACAATTAACTTCTTATTAGGAGATGAAATTAAAGTGTAATCCTTTGGAACATATCCAGAATCAAAAGGAAAAACCTTTAAAAACACTAAATCATTGTTAAAGTTTATTGTATGGATAGGCAAGAAATCTCCACTTTTCAAATTAAAGTTAATATTTTCTCCAGAATCCTTTGAAACAATGTTAAAGTGACAGTCTACTGGTAATGCGTTTTCCAAAGTAAAAGGTGCAGAAATAATAATTTCCATGTGTGGAAAAACTGTAGTTAATAGTTCTCGTCTGTTATATTGGCAAGAGACGCCAAAATAGAAATATTCACCATTTTGTTGATTCAAACATTTTAAATTTAGGTTCGATGGACTTGAAAAAACATCTCTCCAGTTAAACTTGCTATCAGATTTAACAAAATTGTTTCCACTTAAAATAGGTCTTAATTGGTACATGGAATCATACACCCTATCAATTGGAATGCTAACAGTTGTTTTTTTGCCAACAAATATGCTGTCATAATCATTGTAGTAAAGCTCCAAATCAGTAGAAGTATAATTTGTAAATTTCAAAGGTGAAGCAAAATGAATTAGTTTGACACCATCGTCTTCCAATTTAATATTGCACTCAATTCTAGAATGAATATTATTTTTTGGAGGCTCTAGTCTGAATAAGGTTTGTGATTCAGTTTTAGTATTAATTTTAAATTGACTAGTATACTGTTCACCAACAGGTCTAAAGACAAGTGTTGAATTAGAATTATCAGTATCTAAATTTTCTCTTAATTTAATCCAATCTTCAAATTCCCATGGTACTGTTTCATTGTTAGCAATAATCATTTTTTTAGCTTTTTCGTTTTTATTATGATAATTATAAACCCAAACTTCAATTGCAATTCCCGTATCATTCTTTATTTTATAAGGTTTGGTTTCATCTCTAGTCAATTGAGCTAATTCTTCTACAGTCTCAAAAGACAAAGATTTTGGAATCTTGCTTAAAAGATTTAATGTTTGGCTAGTGATAGTAATATCGGAAGCATCATTGCTGAATATATTGATGTTCATAGCAGCATCTGCAACGTCAAAGGTTGCTTGTTTTCTGCCCCTATAACCTTCAATATTAAATGTAAATGGTTCAATTAATGGTTCCCAGTCTGATTTAGAGTAATTGAATACATTTGTATAAAATGTAACTTCACTGGAAAAATGCAAATCTGTCGTCCAATCTCTGATTTTCAACTCAAGTTCGTTGCAATGGAAGTCAAGCATTGGAAGTTCAGAAACATCACCAATAACAACTAATCTAGCTCCACCAAATCCAATTTTGAAATGCTCCTCTGAGACTATAATACTTGGTTGGTTAAATGATAAAGATTCATTATGTGCTTCCTCATCAGTCATAAAGGTAAAAGAAGATAAAACACTAGGTGCATATTTTGCCAATGCTAATTTAAACTCTCTACTAAATTTGATTCCACCTTTAGCAGATTCATTTATTCTATTTGCTATTGAATCACCAAATAAGCCCTTTGAAGTGGCCAAGTTTAATGAATTTTTAAAAATTTTAGTGCCCAATCTGATATCTCTAAGAGCAACCCTAATGACCATATCCTCAATGTTTAAATTGAGAGAAGAAGAATTGACATCTTTATTCATGTGGAAGTTTGTACTAAAATCATCAATCAATCTAATATGAGACTTATCAAAGGAATCCATGTTGCACATAAACATTCCTGTATTGAGCAAATTCACAGAAGAAACTTCAGTTCCCTCGCGTAAACATTTTTGGGCTATCAGATGCTCAATTTTAAAAACAAATGCTTCAGTGTTAACTACTTCAGGAGTCGCTAGTAGCACAAGAGTTGGATTTAAGGCTTCAAAAGTGATTTGAACATTATTGCTTTCAGAGGTCTGTCTCAAAGAGGAAAGAGAAGAATGGTTGTCATTTGATTCAAGGCTGTTTTCAGATATGAATGATTGATTTATAATCTCAGTAGCTGAGTCACTCACTGGTGACAAAATAATCTTATTCCAGAATATTTTAATTGCAATCAAATAATCAATTGCTAAAATGATTCTCAAATTATCTAACACAACATGACAGTTTTTATTAATTTGACTTTTGGACACATACTTTTCAGAATAATTTATTGTTAATTGATGCTTAGATTTTGAGCAAAATGGAATAAAATCAGAATGAACATTATCTTTATTTTTTCTTAGATCAGTAATAGCAAATGAGTCCAATGTATATTTGAAATCAAAAACTTCATTAATGCTGGTATTCTTAGAAATAAGTAAGTTAGATCCATTGAGTGACACCTTTGTTAACAAACATTCTTCAACAAACTCCATATTTTCTGTATTATCATATAAAGTCAAACTCATAATTGGAATTGAAAATTTTATTTTCAATAATGGAGGCTGTTTCAAAACTTCAATATCTTTAGCATCTTTTTTAACAAGATTATTTGCTTTGTAAACAGCTGTTGGGGTAATAACGGCATTAGCATCCATTGCCATGTGCCATATACTGTCAACATCATTCTCCTCGGTACGCTTTTTAGAAAGCGCTAACCGTGGTGGATTAAATGTTGAAATTAGAGTTTTGATGATGTTTCTTAAATAATCAATTTGCAAATTGGTTAATTTCAACTCAGAGTTGGATAAATGACCATCAATACCAATGGATTTAGTTAAAGAATCAGAAAGATTCTCAACACTCATATTTAAAACTATGTCAAGGTTTTCCATCATATGCAAAAATTGTTTTTTATCCAAAAAGTGAAACAACGATGTGATTTTCATATTAGAGAGACTAGTTTTGTAAGTTGTCAAGTTTTTTTCATGGAATTGATTTGACAGAGAAAATTCTCCTAAATACAAAATCATGTTATCACAAATATTTTCCACAGGATTTAAGATAGAAGGAAATTCAATGATTGGTGTTTTTACTAAAATGTCAATTTTCATTTTTTTTATTGAATCTAGATCAGGAGTATGGTTAAAAGTGATAGATCTTGCTTTATCAAATATTGATTTCATGTTCAGTAAATTATTAAAGTACTCAACTAACCTACCAAAGGATTGCTCTATAAATTTAACATTCAAGGATGAAGCTTTGAATTCCAAAAAAGAAGTGACACCATCAAGTGCCTGAGAAGAATCAAAGGTTTCATATTTGAACTCAGAAAATTCATGTTCCTCGTTCATATAAATGAGCCTTCTAATATCAGAGTTATAGTTCTCATAGATAAGATCATAAAGCTCCAAATGTTTTAATTTTCCATGCAACTTTAACTTCTCTGGTAAAATGTATATGAATAGTGATGATTGGGATAAGGATAAAGAGGCCAATTTTTCGTCACTCATTTCTTCAAAAATAAAGCTGATTTCTTGCAAATCAAAGTTAATTTTTGTTTGCTGTGGAGAATGGTCGATATTTAAGTCGTCATTGTGCTTTAAAATATCAGTTGGCATTGGTGCATTGCTGACATCAGTAAACGTGTTTCTTAAGTATGCCATTATAGTCAAAAGAGACTTACTGTTTAAATTAATTTGCAACGAAGTCAATTCCAAATTAGCTGTTTGATCGTACACATCAATCAAAAAACCATTGTAGTTAACAATTCTCTGTTCTCTCACATAACTAACTTTGAATAAATCGTTTAACCCATTCAAAGAAGGATTGCAAGAAATCAACTTCTTGCTTTCACCTGTAGTATTTTCAGTTAACAAAATTTGATTCATTAAAAAATCTACATTCATGTGCTGGTAAAATTTTGATAGCGATAACTTCATATCCGAACCAGTAACGGTAAATATGGATATAAAACTGTCAAAATCTTTATTTAATCTCTTTTTTAAATTCAAAGAAAACTGATGTACACTAACATCCAACTCAAACAATTTTTGATTCAGTTGGTTTTTAGTTAGTTTGGAATAAAAGGCTTTGGTGTTTTTTAAAAACTCCTGTAAGGATTTATTGGTGTTAAAATCAATAATGTCATTATTAATATTCTCATCTTGAACCGGTTGAAACCCAAATATAGCGGCTGTTTGAAGCAATATTCTGTATTGGTAGTCACTTAAACTTAAATTCATCAATGGTAAAACTAAATTCATTTTAAATTTTGGATAATTTAGAGCCTTTTGAAAGATGGATACATCAAACAAGATCTTCAAAGAAGATTTTTCAATAACAGCCCAAGATACATCTACACCTGCGTTTGATTGTCTTAAGGATTCTACAGTTGTCTTAATGTCTGGACCGATTAATAGCTGAATATTGTTCAAAGCAATATTGAATCGATCATACATGAATCTCTCGATCTTTTCACCAACTGTGACCTCCAAATTCTGATAATCTTCTGAACTCAAGTTTTTGATTTTTTCAATTCTCTCCTTTGGAATCAGATCCGATGTAATTTTAATGTCACCAGCATCAAGTAGAACACATGGTGAGTCCCACTTGCTTGCATCAATCGGTAAAATGATCAATGGGGCTTTTAAATCCAGGTGTAGATCCACATTTTTATGTTCTTCAATTATAGATTCCAATCCAAGTCTTGTTTGTTGGGTCCATCCTTCAACAGTGTTTCCAGCAGAGAGTATTACTGCATTTAGAGTATCATGAAGCTCATCTTCAGTCTTGAAAAATTTGGTGATTTTATTCATGAAGATAGTATTGTAATAGATGAACATTGTATTCAATTTGATCTTCAAAGTAGAGTCAGCATTTTCATTGTCTAGTGGATTTTTTTCAAAGTAAACTTTAAAGAAGTTTTCAGTTTCATCAGGAGTATCTGTATCACTGTTTCCATTCAAAAAAGTATTGACTTTAATAATATTTTTGTAGGTTGATCCAGCGCTTTTATCTTCTAAAGAGAAAGTGTTTAAGTCAAACTGGAATCCAAAAGAGCCTGGCCGTTGGAATAATCTGGTCGTTGCATTTGAGAATAAAAGCTCGGCTATAGTTTCGTCTGTATTTTTGCATTTAAGTCTTAAAAATCCTGAATTGAGGTTGTTTATGACGTTTAAGGTGACTATATCCTTGGATACAGAAAAACTTGATAAGCTTTTATTTTGCTCATCATATTCAATGGCATCATAGAATTCTTTTCTTTGCTCTTGAGTAAGTTGCAATTGGGAGGAAGCTTTAGAAGAATCTCCGGTATCCCACCAGGAAGCAAACCATCCCCTTTGAGAATTATTTATTGGTTCTTCAGGTGCAGTAAACATTTCAGTTTCTGTAACCATATTGTTTTCCAAGCTTGATATTGATGCTGAATCATTAGTTTCATTTTTTGTACTTTTGATTAAGTTTTCTTGGTTTCTTTCCTTTAACAAAAGCTTCTTGGTAATGTTTCTGAACAACATTATTTCATCTAAAGTTAGTTCCTTATGCAAATCATCAAGCTTAGAAACCACATCTTTGCTTAATACTGTGCCATCCCGCTGACAGTAAAGTTTCTGTTTCCAAAGTTCTATGTAAGATCTTCTTAGATTAGAAAATTTCTGCATGTTTTCCCAGGTGTAGCGCTTGTTTTTTTCATCCAACTCTCTCGTAACACACTTAACAATGTATTCAAGCCATTCCTTGGGAGACTGCAATACTGATTTGCTAGGCCTTATATCCTTAAATTTCCATGCTTTTTCAAATCTTTTGGCATTGGTCATTATATCTAAAATGGTTTGATATTGCGAATCAAAAATTTCAAAGCCAATAGATTCGAAATCTAAGTTAGCATCAAATCTGGGATTTTGGGCGGTAGATCCTCTTTTGTTTATAGATAGTCTACAAGTACCTGATATAGGGTGTATTAATTGCTCCAGAAAAATCGGTTCCACCACAGATTCCTTAAATCTAGAAATAAAAACGTCAGTATCTGGATCAAAAAATGATTCCCCAACGTTGTTCCCCGTTCTTATATACGCACCTAGATTGTCCAAAGTGATGATCTTTTTTGATATATCCTTGACAACTTCAATGAAAGATTCCTCCCAAGAATCATTACATGTTTTTGCCGCTATCTTTTGCAAGCAGATTCCTATAGCAGACTGTTCACGTGCAAAACAACAGTCATAATCTTCGTATCTTATGTGTATGTTCTCAATTGATACTTGAACATTATCCATCACTTTATTGACAAGAGAGGTAGTGAAACCAGCACTGTCACTATCAGCGACAGCAACATCATTTGAATTATTGGAAACATTGTTTAAACGTTCCATTTCTTCTAATTTACTCATCTTTCTTTTGAATTCTCTTTCTATGGTATCTTGAGAATCAAAGTCTTCCCACGATTTTGGTTCCACTAGAAGATAGATATCATTGATTTCAATTTTCACCGCGGAAGATTTCAATCTCGACCATGGAACCTGCATGGTCAAATTACCGAGGACACCTTCCTTGATTGTGATTGGTAGATCTAAGGCATCCAAACAGTCAGGTTTTATCTTACAGTTTCTGAGTTTCACATCCCCATTCCAGATGCCAACTTCTAATTGGTTGGCGTCAAAATTTTCAACATATGATCCTAAAAATCGGTTCAAGAACGTGGCAGCAAAGGATTCTAACATTTTGGTGTCTGATGTAGTGGTTTTTGGGAGTGTTTTATAAGAATAAGGGTACTAGTTTTGACACCCAAACTGCTAGTATTCAAATACATACACAAAATATGTTTTTTGGAGGAAACAGTTGCGGAGGTCACGTGATAGATGATGATGTGGCACGTGACACCCAGCTGACCGTGTGAATGGCTGAGCAGCACCGTATTTTGTTTATTCAGTAGTTACTATACAATGATTATCTATTAGATTCAGAAGGTTATTGGGCAGTTTCATAGTCCTTTTTAGCACTGTACAATAATTATTTATTAAATTCAGATGGTTATTGGGTAGTTTCAAATGGTTATTCAGTATAATTAAATGGTTGGCGAGTAGATTCAGATGGTTATTGGGTGGATGTAAATCGTTATTAGATAGATTTAAATGGTTATTTAGTTTTTAAATATTTATTTCTTAGTCTAATATTTTTGTTTCTTGGCTTAATGTTTTTTGAGTGCACCGTCTGTTACGCTGGGAGGAACATGAAACGGTTAGCACGGGGCTGTGAATGCATGCCAAAGCATTATCATTAGGCTAGCTTAACAAATTAACGATTTTTACCAGCTAAGCAGCATATATTGGCAGGAAAACGTTATTTTTAGTATATATCATCACGGCTGTGTAGTGCAAGTACTCTTTCCACAAGAACCTCCTAATGTCTGCGGAAAAGACAATAAACTGTTATAACCGGACGATTTGCAAGACGATCACGCCAAAAACAAAGTTCAAGTCGTATTTATTAGGGCATTGATTAATTTGTATTCCTGATTGTACTTTTATTTTCTTTTCAGTAGCTTTACGGTTAGAATTGTAATATACATAAAGTGTCCACGTGTGCTTGCTTTGCTGCTGGCGGTGCCACAACCACGCTCTCGCCATTGTTAAAATCTCATGTTTTTTGGAGCTGTGGTTCACCATAGAAATGTAGCAATCAACGATCAGTTTGTTGCACTTACAGTTTCTTGTTCAGTTCTTTTTGTAAATGTGATCAATATATGGTATCGTTCTATTTCTTTATCAGCAGCTGTGATTTTTTTATGCCAATGTTAGTCAATAACATTTGTTTATATCTATTTTAGTCAATCACACTTGTTTATATCATTTTCATTCAATCACACTTGTTTATATCACTGTTATTTAATCACACTTGTTTATACCACTGTTGTTCACTCAAAATTGCCAATATGCACACGCCACCAACAACACCCTCTCCAGCCATTTGTAAATTACATCAAAAAATTAATTAATCATATATAAAGCAGCTTTATTTTATAAAAATGCTAAAAGACAAGAGCCACAAGACGCTTTTTAACAGCAAAATATATATGTGTTTATTAAAGGCAACTTCATCATTAGGAGTAATCGTTTACAAAAAACACCGGAATCAGCCCTGCTGAGCAGCGACCCTAGTTACCTCCTCTTAATCTCAAGACCAAGTGAAGCGTAGACTCCTTTTGGATGTTGTAGTCAGACAAAGTTCTGCCATCTTCCAATTGCTTACCGGCGAAAATCAATCTCTGTTGGTCAGGTGGAATACCTTCCTTATCTTGGATCTTAGCCTTGACTGCGTCAATGGTGTCAGCAGATTCAACTTCTAGAGTGATGGTTTTACCGGTCAAGGTTTTAACGAAAATTTGCATTTTATGATTTATGTGTTTTTGATAATAGTGGTTTCAGTGGTTGGATGTTTCTTTATTTTCTTATTTATTAAATGCTTACTTACTTAGCTTTGTTAATTCTAGATTTTTAATAGAACTTAGAAATCAACTACAAAAATAAACTACAGCACTAATAGATATAATAAAATAATTTGAATGATAAAACAATTATATTACTTGGTTGCTTATATACTTTTTTTATTTAATTAAATACTCAAATTTTATCCACTTTAATTACTTTATTTACTTTCCTTTTTTCCCATGTGGCCTGTTCATTTATTATTTACTCCTTCCTTATATAGTTATCAGGGGGGGAGGCAAAATAGATTGTTGTGTAAAATATGGCTATAAAAAAAAAAAAAACGTACCAAAATAACATGTTTACTGTAATTTTTTCTAGCAAAGATAAGAAATTGTGTAAGGGAAAAAATAAATGTATGGTGCATAACAAGGTGTGCGTGGTTTTATAAGCGGCATTGTAATTTCCGATGATGTTTCTGGAAAAAATACAGCCTGGCTGACAGGATTACTATGACAAAGTTTCCCAAATAGGACATAAGGAAGGAAGAATAAAAACACCGCACTATGGCTGAAAGGCACGTGCCAGCAACAAAAAAAAAAAAAAAAAAAAGAGTCATGTGCAAGCCAATTGAATATTTTATGAAATGTATGGGCAAATGAAATATGATGTTTCTGGTATGGTGAATCAAATGATGAAGTAGGTATTATTTTGAAGTTTTGAGTCGTGGTTTGACGCAACATTTTTTATCTTTTTCTTATTGAGTTTTTATGGCGGAATTTTATTACTGTTGTGACTGACGCGTCAGCTTCTGTTTAGATTACTCAAGTAGTTTTAACGACGCGTAAAAGTTGCTAAGTAATACGTGATTTTTGTGAAGGTGCGTGCAAGTTGTTACTTAATATGTGTTTTTGTTAAGGTAATGATGCAGTTCTCACAAGTTTTCGACAGTTCCAGTGATACGCGGTGTTCTGAATTTGCTCCCAGTGATATATTTTGAGCTGATATTTTCGTGGTATTATTAGAGCTATTAGAGGCGCACGTGATTTCTAGAATTACCATTGGTAGTAGTATTCTGTTGGCAATAATATTCTCTTGTAAGTGTGCTAGCTTTGTTTTAAGTTTATTTTATTTTGCTGTTGGTAATTCCGCTGGGGTTTTGGTTCATTTTACGTCACTAATCTGAGGTTTTTAATTATCAAAAGTGACAGAACATAGTGTATAATATGTAAAATTACTGTTATGCAAGTATCTAGTAAAATAGTTTACTGTTTGTCTGCAGGACAGAAAAATACCACAGCGGAAATTGCATTGGATTTCTTGAAAATTCACTTATATAGTGGTCTATAATTTACTATCCTGCTGCTGCTACGGCTGTAAAAGCTACACAGTTTTCAGCGGTGAACGTTTTGTAGCAGGAAATGACATGTTATTTTTATTTACTGCTCCAGTGTTTTGGTTGGGCACTAGTTTTCATCATTAAAATATAGCCGTAGAACCATTAGTATGTCTTTCTTATTCAAAAACGTACATTTTAAAGTTTAGGATCGTTTTTCCTAATCGGGAAAGCTGTCATTTGCTCATATCTGTTTGGTCAAAGCTATTTGTTATATTTAAAATTGTTAGAGTTTCTTAAGTTAACAAGCTTTTTATAGGCAACAAACCTTTTTGCACGGTAAGGCAAATGTTTCTTATTCAAAAACTGATTTTCAATACAGAATCATTATATACAACTGGTTCTTATTCAAAAATCGACTCCCAATAGAGAAGCATTATATACAACTGTTTCTTATTTAAAAAGTGAATCATTGTTACAACTGTCTCTTATTAAAAAACTGATTTTTAACAGAGAACCATTGTTACATCCGTTTCTTATTCAAAAACTGACTTCCAACAGAGAATCTTTATATACAACTTACTCTAAAAAGACTAAACACAATCTGCAAGCTCTCATGTGTTGTTTTGCTCCAGCTCCTGATAAGCCCATCGTCTCCAGATATCACCACTTCCGCTCAGCAGCTCATTGAACGACTGAAGAGTCTTGTCATCGCTTCCAAATTCAATCTTTTTAGCCCTGGATTTCTTGCTATCTGCCGGAACATCATCACCATTATAAACAGAAGAAGCTTTATCAGCTAAAGAATTCATCTGGCTGTTATTATGAGACACAACATCATAACTTTGGCTTTTTCTTGGGTTGTTTAGATGCTGTGGTGCAACAGGAAGTGTCTGTGAGCTTGATAACTTACTAATATCTGGCTGCTGTAATACCAAATTGCTAGATGCCAACAGTGGGTTGTTTAAGTGGACATCATTTGCAGTTGGATGGGCTCCATTAACAAGCAAGTTTGAGACAATTGATCCCGATTTGCTACCATATCTTTCAAGCAAATCTGACTCGGTGGACTTCAAAGGCGCAGTAAAGGATTGATTTGAGGAAACAGGTGACAAATAGGCTTGTAAAGACCTGTATGAAGCATCCAAAACAGCTGCTTTTCCATCGTAATTGGCATTGTTTCCCAAGCTTTTCATGTTCGTTTCTGAGTTAAAAGAAGTAATTGATTCTTTTTCAAAAACATCGCTGCCATTGTTGCTTGAATCAAAGGAATAGCTGGCAAGGTTTCGGTACATCAAATCATCGTATTTTGAGAGTATCGGTACGTTATTCAGAAACTCTAGAACCTCTCGCTCCTCGTACTCCAGCAATTTGAATTCATTTTTATGCAGTATAGTCAAGTAGATTAGTATCTGCTGCGTATGCAAATCTATAAGCGAGTATGGAAAAACATTGCTTGACTTTTTGGTTTGGTTATGGACTTGAGAAAACTGGTTTATATCGCCTATTTTTTGGCCTGTATTAGCAGCACCATGCTCTTTTTCAGCCTTACTATTTTCGTTAGCTGTAAGACTATCAGATTCTGAATTTCCATTTGGCCGTTCGTCACTTTGCTTATTTCGCTTCAACAGCTCCTCAAAGATGTAAAAATCTAGTGTAGACTTGTCAAATTTCATCTGATTCAAGTCAGGAAACCAGAAATAATCCTCGTTTTTGTTACAGTACTTTTCAAGCTGCTGTTTCAGTGAAAATTCGCCCGTCTTTTCCGCTTTCAGCCATCTCTCAGGCATCTCATTCTTGTAGAAATGAGTGATATTCAAGTTATCTTTTTTATATTTCAAGAAAAAATCCAGGTTAACTGGATTAGCTCGCCATCCAAACATCAAATCCCAGAATCTCGCTCTGTCTGATTTGTTGAAGGTTCTGACTGAGGCAAATTTCAGCCAATAATACATCCACGATGTTTGGGAGGTATTTATCACACTGGATAGCTGCTCAATAAACGGCTGGTATAAGTCTGGAAAACAGTCTTCAAACATTTTGTAAAAAAGGTTTTGATTGAAATTAAAATCACCACCGCTGATCACAGGCGAGTAATCCTGTGACAGCTTAGACTCCTTGTTTTCAATGATTGTTTTCAAATCAGGCGCATGCAAAAACACCAGCAGTGTCTTTTCAAATAACTCCGCAAACGTTGTTCTCCTGGCTAGTAAATTGAGATTTGGATCTGAATAAACAGCAGCTAAATCTCCCACTAATGGGTAGTCCAAAAACAAATTACGACTGATACGGCTGAGTATCTTTTCTTTTTTATCATTAACAACATCATTAGAAACCTTTAACGTTGTCTCAGATGAACTGTGTTTATTACTGCTGGTATTTTGAGAATGAGTAGATCTGTAAAAAGATCTCCCAGGCAAAACATTCAGTGATGAAGTACTCTCATCAAAGGAATAAGGTGAACACCATTCCATTAATGAAAGACATACCCAAGTCAAACCAGTCTCATACTTGAATATCTTCCCCCATTTCTTTAAAAACTTCATCACACAGCTGACAACTAAATCAACTAATTCATCGTCCTCATGTTTCACCATGATATATTTACTTATATCCTTTTTGATGCTGGTGATAATATCAGTCTCTGATTTCTCTTCATGCTTGTAATCCCAGATAATGTGATGTGTGGGTTTGTTAGCATTTATATTTTCCTTGTCACTATCTTCTTTATTATTTACCTTTTCCATACTGCTTTTATCTATATCTTCTTTCAATTCTTCATGGTTAATACTGAACTGCAAAGTGTTTGTCATTATGTTTGGACACAATACAAACGGGTGGTACTTAAGAAGAATGGGCCATACTAAGTGTCTCAATTGCGGCGGAATACCACATGTTCTTGCGAGATAAGCAAGACTGTTGTGGTCGTTTTCTTTAACTAGCTGCACTATTTCCTTGATAAGATTATGTTTAAACTTCATTGAGTCCTCATAGTTTTGAATTTTCTGATACTGATGAATATGATGAGATTTGTAATTTGATGCTTGTATTGTATTCACTTTTTCATTATTTGCGTCAGATATATTGGTTTTTTGGTTGTTATTGGTACTTCCAGCAGAATGGCTGGTGAGTTTTGGTAAACTGGTTTCAGGTGTGGTGGAAGCCAAAACGTGACCAGAAGATGATGCTTTTGGTTCAGAATACAAGCGTGAGTGGTTTATAATCTCGTTCTTCTTGTCCAAACTGAAGTCAGGTGACTCCTGGTGTGAATTTTTGAGTGTTTTCAAGGAGCTCATTGTTAATATCAAAGAGTTGTATTAATATTTGAGTCAGCTCCGTAGATATCAAAAAGTTCGCAGTGAAACCAGCAGAAAACCAGTATAAAGTGACTCCTAGAAACCAAATACGCCAGAAACCACTAGAAACTCGACAAAATATGTTTGGGGCCGGGTTTAGGTGCAATTTTGTTCGCTGATTTGGGTAATTTTAGGTACTGTAAACTGTGACTTCTACCCATTTTGAAGTTCATGTTTCACAATTTTCAGAGCAGAGATGTTTCTTAACTCCGACAAAAACTGTGAAACGCGGAAGAGCATCACGTGGTCAGTGTTCATCGGATATAAGAACCACATGTTGAAATTGACGTATGTGAAGAGTCAAAGAGTTGCTGGAGGAAGGTTGAATAGTGGTAGTGGGTGTGTAATTTGGTTTTTAAGGTAATGAAGCTTTTTTTTTGATATTGTGCGGGCGTGGTAGTGCGTTCTGGTGGTAGACCATGCGGCCAGTTCCAAAAGTGCCTCACGTGACGGGCCACGGGGCTATAAAGTGCCAGTTTTTGGCCAGATATTGGCTTAAAATCTGAGCTGAAACAATAAATTTCAGAATAACTTGCAGTGGAGCATTTTGATAACACTTTTTTATTTTTCTGAAGCCTGAATCATTCATTGCAGATCATCTGTAAACAGAAAAGATACCCGGCAATAATCGCAAAACAAGTCAAGGCACGTGACACAGCCAAGAAACAGTCATTTTCACGTGACAAATTTTTATCTCCGCTTTGGCTTGACTCTCCGTTGCACGTATTCTGTCTGCAGACTACCAACCTGGGGTCATTTCCACAGTGTATAAATTCTGGCCTGCAAATTGCGAGTCACAGATCAGGTCTGCTGGATCCACAACACGTGCTTTATATCCGTTCAGCTACAGCTATTCGCACCAGCCAAAACAGCTCATTCAGAGCTCAAAACCCACAGGAAAACTTGCCTTTTCTGGAGCTAAAGTTTCACACTACCGCTTAAAAAATACCCAAAGTTTAACCATTCCGCTGGACAAACAGCCAGATCCCTCACCAAAAGAACTGTTAATGTCCGAACTAAAATACAATGTTACAATCAGCCGCTACCATGTTGCAACCAACCGCTACCATGCGACACATATTTTTTTTTTTATTTGCCAAATTTCCACTGTTTCTTTTTTTGTTTTTTTTCTGGGATTAAAAATAAACCTGCTAAACCTATACGGGAAAAAAATATTAATACAAGGTTACAGAATAATAAATTAAGGTTTGAAAGAAAATCACCAATCTGTGGACAATAAAATATTTGTCTGTATACATATTTTTTGGAATAAAACCAACAAAATTTTATCCCGCAATCTCACCAGATAATACCTTCTATTGGTTTTAATTGCTGCCTAGATTTTGTTGCTGATCGGATAAACAGCAAAATTTTAGCCTAGTGCTTAAAAATACCCTTATTATAGCAGAACTTCTACTAAAAAAACAAAATAACTCATCACACATATTTATACCCACATTACCCACAATTAAAACGTTTTTAACACTTTTTTCTGGCTACTTTGACACTTTTTTAGTTACTTTAAGCTGAAACATTAACACTGATGCTAGCTAGAACAACAAACATTGCTTACTGGTGCGTGCTTCTAAATATAGCACGTGCTCTGACTCAGGACTACTGTAATGAAAATTTACCATCAAACTCTGTCCAAAAATCATCTTCTGATTACATGTCCAACGGACTTTGCATTTCTGAGTGTCAGGGCTACAAATACGCCATAGTGCAGTACCAAAGTTGTTGGTGTTCAGACTCTGATCCTTTAGATATTGTTTCTGTATCAAACTGTGATGGTGCATGTCCGGGTTACAATGTTGAGTCATGTGGATCAGGATCAACATATTATGGCTGGCTGGAGGTAGCGGACGACTACATATCTGGGTCAGGTGCATCCTCGTTTTCATACTCTTCGCTGGCAGTTTCAAGTACTGGAACTTCTGAGAACAGTGCTTCAAGTACCACAATTTCAGCGTCTTCTTTAGCAGCAGCATCATCATTATATTCAATATCTGAGTCATTGCTTTCCAGCAGCAGTTTTGGTAGCACAGTCTCTGCTGTTTCTACTACAACTTTGGCTCCTACAACATCTACCAGCAGTTCTTTTTCTTTGACTTCTTCAACTTCTTCAAATTCTTCAAATTCAGTCAGTGTTACATCTGATTCATATGTTTCTAGCAGTAGTTTTGTTTCTAGTAGTAGTTTGGTGACTGAAACAGCTGTTCCTGTTGAAACTGTGGTGACAACAGTTGAGATTGCAGTTACAACTCACCAAAGTGTCACGAGCCAAAGTTTAAACTCCAAAGCTACAACAGCAGCTGAATCTACACAGCTCATTGAATCAGTGTATACAACTGTTGTTGTATCAACAACCATAGTTCCAGGCAATACATTTGCAACTTCTGGTGTAGGATCATCAAATAGTAACTCAAACTCAAAGAACACTGGTTTCTGGCAAAGCAAAGGTAAGGTAGGAGGAACGTTTTTTGTAGTAGGGTTCGTGATCCTAGTTCTTGTTTTGCTGCTTGTGTATTTGTTTTATGTGAAGCCAAGAAATGAGCTCAAAAAACAGACAGAGTTTGAAAAAACGTACAATGAGATTATCAAGTCAAATTTAAGAGAATCCTTTGACGATGTGGCGCAGAATTCTTCGGGAGTTGTTGCTGTTAACAATGCCCTGAAAGAATTTCAGGAATTTGATTCGGATATTTCCTCCACCAACGGCTATGAAACCAAAGTTGCTGGCCCAGTTCCAGTGTCACCTGATGGTCAAGGCTCTGGAAATAAAGCTGATGAATTAGCGCTGGCAGATCATCCAGATTTCAGCCCAGAATACGATATGCTGGAGAGTGAGGATGGAGAAGAAGATTCTGGTTTAGGGCCTGAAAGCAGCTCAGATGGAAGTGAAGATTTCTCAGAAGGAGACGGTGATTTGAGCAATGAAGATATACTTCTTCCACCACGAATCAGTCTGGGCGCGCTGAAGGTTGTGAACAGAAGCATGACAACCATTGACAAGGGCACTGAGGATCAGGAGGAGAAGTGAGAAGAAGAAGTGAATAAAGAGAAGTGAAGAAAGAGAAGTGAATAATAAACAAGAAGTGAATCAAAAAGAAGTGAATCAAAACAGACACATATATCTATAATACATAATAATACCCCTTGAACTGTTCCGCATTTCTGCACCTTGCTTCTTGTCGTAAAATACCTGTGCAAAGTATAGCGTTTCTTTTGCTGCAGTGGCACATACTACAGCAGCACTTAGTTGTGCTGTTTATTTTGTTAATATCGGTAGCTTATAGTAGTGGAGCACAACTGAGAATAAAAACGTTCTTGTCCGGCACTGTGTTGATTAAAACGAAGAATCAGTGCTGGTGTTTCTGCACAGTGATTTTGCAGGGAAGATCTCTGTAGAATGTATTGGTTTGAGAAAGAGAACGCTGCGTCTGAAGAACACGTGTTTTTGGATTATCCAAGATCGTGCATTACCCGTTTGGGTGTTGGTTTGAAGATTACAGTGCTGGGTGTCCAATTTCGGTCACAGGGTGCGAATCATTGGTTTTGGTGTTTGCACGTTGTTCTGTGTAAGATACATGCTTGTTGTTTAGACAGCGAAATCATTAGAAGAGGAACGTGTAGGCTGAAAGAGAAGGACTAGGCTGAAGAGTAGCTAGCAGGCTGAAAAGAAAGAGTAGGCTGAAAAAGAAAGAGTAGGCTGAAAAAGAAAGAGTAGGCTGAAAAGAAAGAGTAGACTGAAAACTGTCTGCCAAAAGAACAGAAAGTTGTCAAGGAAGTGAGTAAAATGTGAAAAATCAAAAGCAGCATGAAAGTAACGGAGGTAAGCAAAACGCACAAGTATGCATCAATAAGTATGGCAGAAAAAAAGCGAGAAAAACAGCCGAAAGTGGCGGAGAAACAATATGGTACAGACTGCTTTGATTTGACTTCACGTGCACTCGATTTCTTGCTCAAACAGTTGAAAATAGCGAATCTCTGTTTAAAAAGAACCCACTGTACTGGCGAAATAGCTCTGGAATATCTAACGGTTGATATGCCAAAAAGAATGTTGTCGCTAAAAAGATTGATGAATTTAAAAGAGTAATGTCGCTAAAACAGTGTTGAACTAAAACGTTGAAACCACGTTTCTTTTTTCTTTATATAAAATAAACAACATCTTTTATGTTCTCATATGGACATAAATCTCAAAATCACAACCAAAAGACGGTATTTCCGTCACGTAGAAGAAAATACACATGCAAACGTAACATACACCACTACTTTTTTACAACCAAATTTTTTACTTCTGAAAAAAAAAATACTACAAAATTTTTTGGCTCGCTAACATGTTCCAGCAGCCATATGAGTATGCAAAGCATAAAAGGATTATTATGTCCATATTCTCTCCTTTTACAGTCACATTCTGTTGAATTTCAACAAAATAAAAAAGAAACCCTGTTGAATTAATTCCGCAGATGCCGGTTCAAACAGAAAATATTTTTTTTCTTAATTCCGAAATACGAGTTTTCTTTTCCTAAAATAGCCATGTAATATAACTATAACTGTAAGTATGCAATGTTTTTATGCCTGAAGTAAGTAGCATTTGATTTGTATTAAATCCACAAAATTTAAGCCGAATGATTGATCCTTTTGGCAACACATTGGTCGTGTGAATTGTTTTCAGAAACTGTTATTAAAAATGGGTGTAATTTGGTGTGGGCGGAATCTGGTGATATGGTAGCGGTGAAAATGAGCATGCTAGTGTTAGAGTAACCATATTTATTACAGAACAAGGAAACAAAGCGGAAGGAAAAGCTTTCTGAGTGTACTGCTGGGGATGATAAAAGTTTATTTTGGGTCAGATATGTTGTGTTTCCTGATTGGGAAAGTTAACTGAGCACAGTTCTGGTGACAGTTGCTTAAAAACAGGTGAGCCGTTTGGCGGGCCTAAAACGGTTCTGTTCTTCCAATTCTAGAGCGATGGGATTATTGAATGGGGAAGATAGGTGTGAATGTTTAATACTGCGGTGGCAATAACGCTGATTACGCAGAAATACCCTGCAGACCGAGAACCAGCACCAAAATTCTGCCCAAAGCTTGCAAATTACGCGGAAAATGTCCAAAAATATCAAATTACGCAGAAAATGCCTTTCAAGTAGAAAATTACGCAGAAAATGCATTTCAGGTAGCTGATTACTCTGAAAAGACTTGTAAGTAACAAATTACGCAGAAATTAACCAATTACGCGGGAAATACCACGAGATACATCACGTTTACAAGAGCATTTATATTCTGCATAAAAACATGGTTTTATAAACGCACACGTGGTAATCTTGTGTTTTTCTGATTGCTAATTCTTCATTAGCAGAATAATTACTGTATAAAATCACTCCTTACCAGAATACTCTGCAACCTTTGCAGTTGTGTTTCAACATGGGTAAAAACCAATATCATGGTAGCGGTAACCCCCTACTCACACTATCTCCGATTTTGCCACCGTGCAAATAACCAGCAATGCCCAGCTACCTTGCAAATACCTACTTTACGCAAACCAACGCGTCGCACTCATCGTCACACCCTCCTCCAACGAAAGCACACCAACACATACTTTACTTATTCTACCCACTTTTTGTTTTCTTCTTATTCTGCTTTCTTCATTTTTTACCCAGTAGCTGAAAAAAAAAAGAAAGCCTACCCATAATCTCACTGCTTTACCCAGTTTTTGAACCCCTGGGTAAAAAAAAAAAAAAAAGAAAAAAAAAAAGAAATCATACAAAAAAATGACAACTAAATTAAACACTCTGCAGCCACCAGCATAAAACACACATTTGCCTCCTATTTGTTTCCTCGTTCATTACTTTAGTCAGGCAACAAACAGTTCTTTTTAGAACTATAATCCGTCGATTTTAGTGCCGCAATTATGAAGATGCGAAAATGATTTTTTTTTTAAATTTTAAACCCATATTTCCGCTTAGATTTCAAACTAAAACTTTCTTGGTTCTTTTTTCACCACTTTTTTCCACGTTTTATTTTTTTTTCTTTGTTCTACCAAAAAATTCATCATGATTCAACCGTTCTTCTATCTTTCTACCCATTACCCAAGCAAATTTTTTGAAAAAAAAAAAAAAAGATCAAAAAAACACTATTTTTAATTTTTTTTTTTAAAAAAAAAGGATAGTTGACAACAAGAAATTCCTTTTTTATTTTAGCGCCGTTGTTGCCGCTTTCGTTTATTTTTTTTTATTCCATCATACATTATTGGTATACCACGGTTCATATTTAAACAGCAATAATCTTGCAGCTGTGCATAAATTCAAATTCTGAAAACATCTTTTTAAAAAAAGACGCAGAACAAAAACTTTTTAAACGAATATTTTGAAGAAAGAATTTTGAAAGCAAAAACTAGCAACATAACTTTTAGAAAAGTTCCAAAATAAAAACCTTTTGAAAACGAATATTTTGAAAAGAAACATTTTGAAAAGAACACCTGCAAACACAACTACCCAACAAAATAAGCTTGCAAACCTAAATACTCAAAAACATAAACTTGCAAACCTAAATTCTCAAAAACTTTATACGCCAAAAACTGGCAAACATAACTTTTCAAAAAACTTTTTACCTCCCACCAATAAAGCATAGCATGGACACCACCCTTCTCAGCCAATGGATTTCCTATTTTCAGCAGAAGCACTAAACATATCCGACACAAACTACCATCTCCACGACACTCTCAAAGAAGAAAACGATGTTCTTGACAGAAAAACAAACCTCACTTTCCCAATACTGTCACCACAAAAACACGCCAAAAAACAGACTGTTGTGAACGAAATAGATCTCAATCACTACCCGGCCATAGATTTCAAAGCATTGGTAACACCGAGCAAAGTGAGCGGTGATCTGTCTGCCCTAGATCCGAATTCACACCCCACGTGGAACAAAACCAACTTTTTGGACAGCATAGAAACACCATCAAACATCAACGGTGAAAACGAATCCAACCATCTGTCAAGTGCTGGAGGTGATTTCTCCTCAATTGAGATCATCGATAACGTCAAAATGCAGCCGTCATATACAAGCTTTGACACAGATGAAAACAGCGAAAGCGGGGCTTCCGTTAAAAGTGGCTTTCCCCAATCCAGTAGTATTGATATTCCCTTCCGTCCGGCTCTTGAAAAAGGCAATTCAAAGTCCTCTGTTGGTTCTTTAGACCAGCGAATTCTGGACAGAAACAACTCCGATTCGGGCAATAATCCTGTTTCCTGTCTCTGGAAGGACTGTCACATCGTGGTTGAGCATGCAAAACTGCTGTATAAGCACATCTGTGAGGTCCATATAGGCCGAAAAAGACCTCCAAACTATGAGTACAGTTGTTTATGGGGCAACTGTAAGCATCCAATGACGTATAAAAGAGACCATCTTGTTTCCCACGTGATGGTTCATGTTCCGATGAAAAACTTTTCCTGTGACACGTGCGACAAGAAATTCAAAAGATCACATGACTTGAAAAAGCACATCCTGATTCATCTCAAAAAGAAGTTAAAGAGCAATAACAAGCATAAAACCATTGACAAGAACCACCACCAGAACTCAAAAATATCCCCAAGCAAGGCTTTTTTGCAGCCAGAAAATGGGTATGCTGGGGACGGTAAGTTTTACCACATGCCTTCCAAAGAGTTTATTGATGAACTATCCTTTCAATATCAGCAATTGCAATACAACTACTACAACATGCTTCAGATGCAGCAGCATTTTACAGCACAGCACAGTTCCTATCCCTCTGTTCCCAGCAGTTTTGGCAGCATGCCAGACAAAGACACCAACTCTTTGTACCCAGATTTTACCCACAACTTAGAGCCAGCAAACCCATATGGATACTCTTTTCAACAAGTGAATTCCACTATTGAACATCCAATTCCAGGTGTACCTGCATTTGCCCAAAATAGCTTTACTTCAATCGAGTCGCCTGCAAACATGCATCCAAGTCTTTCGTCTTTCCGCTCTTCTCAATCCCAGAATCCTGCTAGTTACTATCCTCCTCAAAAATCACTCAATACTTTTACCGACACAAATCAAAGCATATACGGAGATTATGGAGACGATTCAAGCACTCTCAACAATCATAAAAGTAAAAGCAAGGATTCAAAAAATGTCTTTTTCAACCTCAACTCAAGCTCAAACATAGCCAGAAACACTCATCCTGAGAAATACAGCAACCACCAGAAGGCCACATCAAACAACAAAACTGCCCAGGATATTGAGAAAATTAGAGCCAGTTTGATGGAAACCGCTTCTAAAAGCAGCTGTGAGTTTAGCAGCGAGGAAGTTGCAGACATTTTTGACCATATTCTGAGCGAACAAGATCTCTCCTTGTTTCAAGGGTTGGTTCAGTATCTTAAGTTTTGCAGGAGAGTGTGATTTTTTGTTTGAGCTGTATGCTTGACAAACTGGTTTTTGGTGCAAGAGCATAAGAAACAGGCTAGCTTTGAGCGATAAATATACCCTAAAAATTGGTGAATATGTCCTAAAGTTTGATGAGTACACCATAAAAGTTTGATAAATATGACATAAAGCTTGATAAATATGTCATAAAAGTTTGATGAATATACCATAAAAGTATGATGAATTACACCTAAATTGTCACAACTATGATCTTTGTTGCAGTATTTTTGAAAACAAACCTGATTCAGCAAACAAGCACTGTGCTTTCTTGCACCAGAAACTGCCTATTTTTGACGATTGAATTATGAATCGATCAAAGAAACTGTCTATTTTACAGTACTGAATTATGAATTGATTAAAGGTTTTATTTTTTGTCGGACATAAGTATCACGTGAATATATATCGGAGATAAGGTATGTGTGGTCTCGTGACCTTTCCGTTCATGTGCCCTACCAAACCCTGCTACATCAAGCACGTTTAATCAGTAAGTATCTGGTGATACAGCTTTCATCATATAAGCAACAGCATATACCATAATTCGATTGGCCTTGAATTCCAAGTGGTTCTTGCACTCTCTTCCACAATACTTGATCTAGTTAACGCATATCTGCCATTCCTCCTTTACAGTTTACTTTTATATATCAGACTTCTAAATCTCTTTTCTGCAAGCTAATGATGAGCTTTTTTGTTTTGTGTATACTGGTTTCGTGTTGCTATTTATAATGTAGCGTTGTTTTGCGGCTGTTTAACATGGTAGCGGTTTTTCCCAGCTGTTTGATACGGTAGCGCTGTTTGAAGTTGTTTAACATGGTAGCGGCATCAAAACATCACGTGCTCCACCAAAAACAATATTTTCAAATCGATGCCCAAGCCAAATTCACACCACACAATCCTCAAAAAACCACCAACAAATCACTACTGAAAACCAATATACGCATCTCCAGCATTCATTTCTCGTGCCAATGTCGTCGGAGTATGATTCAAGCGATGCTGAGGACGCTGGTCCCGTGACCGCAGCCTACTCCTTCTCACATGACTATGGTGCTATTTTCAGTCCTGATTTTGACAAGAATATCAAGCAAATCAGCAAGAATAAGGTCCATATAGTCTTTGACAGCAGTGATTTGAAGCTGTTTTTTTTGGGTAAACTCACTTTCACGCTTTTGGCAGGTGCTTTTTCATACAATAATGTTGATTATGCGTACTCAACGATGAAAAATAAGTGTATTACCATCTGGCAGTCAGCTGCTCATTCCTTGACTCCAGTGACCTCAATATCACAGGACGTGATTCTAGAAGTGGATATTGATAAATGCAGACTACCCGTTTTTGATAAAGTCACATTCAAGTTCAAAAACCTGTTCCATTATGCTGATTCAGACACAGTTTTTGATCTTGAAGATCACTTCCAGATTCTCACCCCAAACGATGTGCATCATTTCAGGCATTTTGAAGAGTTGGACCATGGTAGCGATGTTGCTAAACTAGCGGTGAACTCTGAAAACACCACGCATATCTGTTTGGGGGTGAAAAACAGCGGGAAATCGACGTTTAATAGGCAGCTTTTGGAAACATATAGGTCAGCAGGAAAGTATGTACAGTTTATTGACCTGGATCCTGGCCAGCAGATGTTTGGTGAGCTGGGGTGCATCTCAGTGTTTGAGTTTCAGCCATATAGCAGTTCTGGGACAGTTGTTCTTGGCGACATTATGGTGCCTTTAAATGTTTCAGAAAGTGCCAGTACTTTTACAGAAAGTGTCAATACTGTTGTAGAAAGTGACAATACTTTTATAGGAACCAATACTTCTATAAGTACCAATACTGTTGTAGAAAGTGTCAATACTGTTTCAGGAACTAATAATGTTTCAGAAAGTGTCAATACTGTTGCAGAAAGTGTCAATACTGTTTCAAAAAGTGTCAATACTTTTACAGGAACCAATACCTTTGTAGGAACATATGACTGCGGCAAACACTATGCAGCCTACACCAAACAGGTGCTCGCCCTACTGAACCAAAACCATTTTGACGGCCAGATTGTTATTGTCAACATGCCCGGTTGGATGAACGGTCTGGGGAGAGATTTTATCAACTTGGTTGTGAAGACTATCAGTTCTTCAGCCACTTCAACGCAGCTTTCCTTTTTAGGCAACAGCGATGAATGGAGGAAGTTCAATATTGATGTACCCAATTTGGACATTAGCAGCATAAACTTTGTTTCCAAGAACCGTTCCAGAACGAATCTTAACTGCGTACAGGATTCCTGGAACTCTACTTTGCTGAGAGAATATAGATTACTTGCCACACTGCATACAGAGAAGGAACCTGACCTTCTTTTGAACCAAAAACCGTACCGAATAAGCTATGGATGTGAAGAATACAACATAACACTGATCAAGTTCACCCAGTTCGGCGAAAAGCATATCACCAAAAGCGAGGAGATGACGCTTTTTAGGTCACTCCCAGGAACTATTATAGGTATTTATAAAACTTTTGACGACGAATTAGACTGTGAGAATGTGAAATCAGGGTTGTTCAATGGAGATTTCAATGAGGATGACGTTTTTGTTACCCAGGCTGTTGTACACTCAGTTGACATGGATAATAAGTATCTGAATCTGCTGATATCTGAAGTTAATGTCGGGAAACTGAGTATTCTTGAGGACTCTAGTTTCAATAGCTACAAGATTAAAACGGCGGCCTTCGGACTTCCGCTCTACGAATTCATTCCTGCCACTAAGAATATCACGGATACGTTTAAAGGAGTGCCGCCATACACCACTGCTGCTCCGCTGAAGCGTCACGAGCATACCTGGCGGGTGCGTAAGAATCTCCTGCGGAAGAGCCACCAGTAGTAGTTGTTTATATAAACTGTTGCTGTTAAATCCAGTTATATTGTCACGTGCACTGTCATTCTCACGTGCACTGTCACTCCCACGTGAAATGTAACATCCACTGTCATTTCCACATGCACTGACAATGCTATATCCACTGTCACTGTCAATTCTACTGTCCGAGAAACCGGCCATATCCGATCACATGAGAGCGCAGACTGTCGGACATAACGGTCACGTGCCGAACTGCGTGATTAAGCTGATGGTACCTGGTAAACTACAGTGGTATTGAGTTATTTCTCAAGTATGAAACCTCGGTCTGTTAACTCTAGAGTGGTTTTATGTATGCTGCTTTTCAATGCGAATTAATTTATTGAAAAGCCATGTCAATCGTCACGCTGGTGTATCAGTTGAACTCCACGCTGTGGTTTTTACAGCACACGGTTTGGTGGAAATATTGTGGATTAGGGCTAGTCCGGCGTTAATCGTCCTTACCATGACAGATACTCATGCGGTGCTTGTTCACAGCTGTTGTTTAACAGGTACTTGCACATTGTCGGACTTATGACTCATCATAGAAAGACACGTGACCAGAGCTAGCACGTGCTCAACCAGTTTGTGCCGTTATTTCAGGCATGCATAGCATGTCGTGTGTTCAGTTTGAGCAGCAATGAGCTTGATGAAGTAAATAAATTAAAGACAGGCAACGCGCAGAAAACGTTTCTTTGACTGCATAGCCACTTATGGCTGTTTTACGCAACCCCTAGAAACTGGTCAACTCCGCGCTACCATGTTAAAATTTTGCAATCGCTACCATGTTAAAAAATTTACAATCGCTACCATGTCATCATCAGGATCTTGTCTGGTAACTGACATTCGTATTAGCTTACGTTCACGTGTGATGTCAGGGTTTTAAATGTGGAATGGTTGTATTTATACTGCTCTTTCTTGAGAGGCGTTAATTTTATGTGTTCATTTCAATTCTAAATCCTATATATCAGTGAACTTAGTTGGAGAGAAGTCAGTGAGCACTTAGAGTTCCAGAATATGTTTTACACCACATCTGTTGCTTCAAAAGTTTGGAACACACATTGCAATCTAATAATAGACTTTGGCGGTGCTAATCCCAGCCAATAACTCAATCCTTAGTTGCAGCTATTCCACAACTGTCGTTTCACAGTGTGTTCGCATATAATATGGTTTTGCTTGTTCAGAGAATAACATGTGACCAGTGTACGCACGTGCTCTGCCTGTTTGCGTAGTAGTGACACCAGACACACAAGCACTGATACTGCCATCACTGTGGGAATCTTTCCATAGGAGTTAAGGAAAGGATTGGCATAGCTTGTGTTTATGTAAGTGAGTTGGGGTTAATGTGCTTCGCTCATGTGATGTTACAGTCGCTAAAGTCCGATCTATGAGGATCGGATATATGTATATGGCAGTGAAGAGGTGAAACTTTTAGTTGTTAGGATGTTCTGGAGCATAGTTTTCTGTTTAAAAGAGGATGCGTGTGTCCGTATACGGAATTGATAACATCGGACATAACCGTGACAGCTGTTTCCGCTACCATGTCAAAGCAAAGTTGACCAGTGTACAGAGTATTCTGCTACTGAATAGTGCACAGTTGGTCAAATAAAGTGATTCACAGGTGTGGATTAGCATGTAGAGAGAGATGAAATAGTGAATTAACGTGTGTAAAACCAGGCTTTTATATGGAATGAAAGTGTTGCTAAAAGGTAATCTAAACACAGGTGTGTATTTCACGCACATGGTCCGTCACGTGTGTTGTCACGTGTAGTGTAGCTGTGATAATCTCCAATATGGAGAGAAGAAGAACGAGGAAGGAGACTATCCAGTTATATTAATATAAGTCGGTGTTTTCTGTTGGAGTTCTCTTTCTGTCTAGAATGCGGAGATTACAGCTTTATTTTGTGAGACTGCGCCGTTCTCAACATAGCTGAATAACGTGAAAAGTTTTCACATTGCTGAATATTCTGGAGTTCAGCGTGTGGAATAAATAAGAGGATTGCTTATGTCCGATATCGGATATAAGTGTAATTCTCACATCCACTCTCACTGTTACTGTCACATTCACTGTTAATGTCAATACTGCATGCACTGTCACTGCAAATACTGCATGCACTGTTAATGTCAATGTCACGTGCGCTGCCGCATCCACTGTCACTGCTAAATCCACAGTAAATGTCACATTCAATTTCACTGCTAAATCCACTGTCAGTAGTACATGCACTGTGACTAAAACTGCTTAAAAGCTCTATATAAACGCGTAAACAGCTCTAAAAACGTCTGAATAACTCTATACAACGCGTAAACAACTCTACACAACTCTGAAAACGCCTAAATAACTCTACCCAACGCGTAAACAGGCCTAAAAACATGTAAACAAGTCTAAACAACACGTAAACAAGTCTAAAAACGCCTCAATAACTCTAAAAACGCCTAAACAACGTTGCTGGCCTGCGCAGAAACAACACCATCATCCGCCTCCTTCTCCTCCTCAATCCAGCCCATCTTCCGGTTCAACCGCTCGTACTTCAGCCTGTCACGGTCACTGACAGACGGCTTGATCTTCTTCAGCGCGGACATAAAGTCCTCCATCGTCACGAGAACATTCTCACCCTCTCCACTGCCCTCAGAATCAACCGTCATCTGATCAAACTCCTTGTCCAGGTTGTTCTCCGAAACAGACTGGAAGATCTCGGTGGAGAAAAACTTCCTTTTCAAAGCAATAACAGAACTTTCTCTCACCAGTGCGTGTATATCCGCACCGGAGAAGTTGCTGCACTTCTCATTAGCGACCACGTGCTCCAAATCAACGTCAGGTGCCAGTGGAGTCCCATTACACTTGATGATAGTACGCAAAATATCCAGTTTCTCAGCCATATTTGGCAGCTCAATAAACAGAGTTTTGTCCAGTCTGCCCGGTCTCAGCATCGCCGGATCAATCATGTCCGGTCTGTTGGTAGCGCCAACAACAAATATACCGTTTCTGTCATTCAAACCATCTAACTCCGTCAGTAGAGTGTTCACAACTCTCGAAGAAGACTCACTCATCGTTGAATCTCTCCGTGGAACCAAAGAATCAAGCTCGTCAAAGAAGATTATGCACGGAATGGAAGCCCTGGCCCTCGAAAACACCTGTCTGATTGCTCGTTCAGATTCTCCGACGTACTTATTCAATAGTTCAGGACCCTTGACGGATATAAAATTAGCCCTGGATTCATTGGCTACTGCTTTCGCTAGAAGGGTCTTACCGCAGCCAGGAGGACCCCATAAAAGGACCCCAGCAGGCGCAGAAATACCTACTTTCTCGTACAGTTCCGGCTTTTTGATTGGCTGAACGATTGCCATGTTCAGTTCGACTCTGATCTTGGTTAACGCACCAATATTTGCCCACGTCACATCAGGAACAGTAGCGAATCCTTCTCTTTTAGCGGTGGGCTGGATTGATGGCAGAGCTTTCAGGAAATCGCTGTAGGTGATTGAGATTTGCTGGAGCTGTTCGTCACTCAGTGGCTTGTCAAATTTGGCCAGAAACGACTGAATCAGGGACAGTGGAAGTGGATCAATCATGTTGCTGCTGTTCTTCAAGAAAACGTCCTCAGCACTGGCCAAAAAACCACTGCTTTTATCACTGTTATTGCTGTTATTTCTGTTGCTGTCAGTGCCAAGCAGATCCTTGAATATTCTCTTGATGGCACATGTTCCAGCAGCGGTCACGAGAGACTTCAGATCCGCACCAACAAAACCAGGCGTCAGTTTGGCGAGTTTTGTGAAGTCAATCTTGTCATTTAAAGGATCGATTTTCAGGCCAGAACACATCTTCGTCAGGATGTTCAGTCTGGCCAGCTCGTTAGGCACGTTCAGGCAGATTTCACGGTCAAATCTGCCCGCTCTTCTCAGCGCTGAATCCAGCGAATCTGGCCTGTTTGTTGCTCCAATCACAATAACAGGTTTGTAGTTGGTTTTCTCAAAGGAAAGCTCATCCATCGCAGTCAACAATTGGGCCACAATTCTTCTCTCCATCTCTCTCTGCGCTCCACCGTCTCTTTTTGGCGTAATGGCGTCTATCTCATCGAAAAACATTATGCATGGTGCTAAACTTTTGGCTTCCTGGAACAGTTCTCTCAGTTTCTTTTCACTTTCTCCCGACATTCCTGAAACAACTGAGGGCGCTGAAACGGATATAAACGGCACTTTCAGCTCTCCGGCAATAGCATTGGCAATAGTCGTTTTACCGCAGCCAGGAGGACCGTGCAGAAGAATACCACGTGGCGGTTCCACACCAGTTGTTCTGTATATTTCAGGATGCAAAATAGGAAGTCCGATGAGCTCCATGAGCTGCGAAACAATGTCGTCCATTCCACCCAGCTGGGACAGATTTGAGAGCGGCGGCGATCTGTCCTGAATCTTGGACTTCTTGTTAGGCTTTGGATTTGAGTCATCTCGTATTCTCTTCTTGTTTTTGGTGTTCTGTTCACTCAGTCTGTCCAGTTTGCTGCTGGTCTGTCTAATATTCCACGACGAAACGATATTTCTGTTCATGTCGTTGCTCAAATCAGGAACCAGACCGTTCACAGTGACTTGTTTCTTTGCTGAGTCGTACTCAACTTCGATTTCAGGCTCTGCTTCTGAGTCATCGTCCAGAACCACAACTTCTTCTTTGGTCAGGTCATTTTCAAGGTCCTTGTTTGTGTTTTTTTCAACTTCTTCTTTGGTCAGGTCATTTTCAACTTCTTCTTCTTCCATGTCAACGTCTAGATCCTCACTGTGTTCTTTGTTGGCTGACTCAAATTCTTCTTCCTCAGCTTCAACAATTGTCTTTAAAACGCGGTCAAGACACTTCTCCATGGACACTTTTTTGACCCTTTTGAGGGACAGATCCTTGGACAAACAGAAGTTCAGCGTCTCCATGTAGTCGAGATCCCTGGCAAAGAATGTTTCTGGATGCGGATCCTTCAGAATAGCGAAGTAACTGACATCTTCTATTTCGTCCGCAGAATCGTCAGAGCTGGAGTGGCTGCTGGAGGTGGAGTTTTGGGTGCTTTTTTTCGCCTCAAACGCAGCTTTTTTGGCCTCAAACTCGTCCTTCTTCTTCAGAAACTCCCGCTGTTTCTCCACGGACTTCTGGTCCAGAAGTCTCTCAACAAGACTCTGCACTTTGTTGTCCATGGTGTTGGTGATGTGGTTTTTTTTCTGTCCTCTGAACTTAACCATGTTTTTGGTGGGGGCAGTGGATGCGGAGATAAGAGTTTGTATGCCTGGTGCAGGTCTTTGGTGGTTTTGAGTGCTGCAATTGGGTGATTTAGTTGTAGAAACAGTGAGTTCTGAGATGCTTTTTTGTTTTTATTTTGTTCAGATGCTGGGAGAGGATTCCCAATGCGGAAACTGGAAAAAAAAGAAAAGAAAAAAAGTGAGTGTTATGTCCGGTGGTTGACATGGTAGCGCTGGTTTTTTTAATTTTTTTGGGTAGCTGAAAATTTCAAAATCTGGCCGGGTAAAACACCCACCTACCCAAAAAAAAATTACCCATTTCCAAAAACGTCTCTTTTAATTTTTTTTTCCTCATTTTAAATTCCGCATTTAGGACTATGCATTTTCTCCATCAAAACTAACAAAAACCAGAAGCTTACTTAAACAGCTCCAATCTGCACAGTGCAAACAACACAACCAAAAGGTTCAAAGACTGCCCCGTGACCAAAATAATTCCAGTAAATCTCCAGTTATACCTACTCATCGGACTTAGCGGTTTCTCTTTATCTGCACTACTCAAAACCTCACCAACAAGATGCTAAAAGCAAGATATACCACCCAGATTACCGCCAACTTGGCCCAAAGCGTCAACTCCAGCGCCAGATTCGGATATTCCAGCGCCTACTTAAGGCTCCAGAAACGTCTCCTGAACACGGCGGTGACTGGAAACGAAAAGATCCTGTTTGAAGATCTCAGAAACAACACAAGAAACTATGACGAAAATGAACTAAAGGCTCAGAAAACTCTCAACACCAATACTTCTGCCCAGAAACAGTGGTCCACGTACAAATTACCGTCTAAAAATACCATTTCCCTCCAGGAAAAACAGGGTAATGAAAAACAGGAACAAAATAAGACCTCTTTTGAAGAAACTGATAAGAACACTGTGGATATTAAACCCACACCAAAGTTTCGGAGATCTGCCATGAGCGCTTCTTCCTCCTCAGCATCCAGAATATCAAACAGAAGAAAAAACAGACAAAAAACTCTGAAAGCTCCGATAACGCTTCTTCCAAATGCTCTCCTTCATTTGAAACAACTAAATAATCAGCCCACACCAAAGTTCATCAAGATCGGAGTTACCTCCAGAGGATGCTCTGGATTGTCATATGACCTTCAGTATGTCACTGAGGCAAACAAATACGACGAGATTGTGGAGCAGGATGGGGTCAAAATCATCATTGATTCTAAAGCTCTTCTCACCATAATTGGCTCTGAAATGGACTGGGTTGATGACAAGCTGAGCAACAGATTTGTGTTCAAAAATCCAAACTCAAAGGGTACCTGCGGCTGCGGAGAAAGTTTCCATGTTTAGGGCACTCTATATAAACAACTATTTATTCTATTAGGTATCACAACTTTAAAATTCGTTATTTATTCTGAAATTGTGAAGTAGTTTTTCAGTCAGGAGAGAAGAAAAATATGGGAGCGGTGAGAAAAGTTATTGTGTTATCTCCGGCAGATTTAATCAATTAAAAAAAAAAAAAATTAATTAATTAAGATTTGGTTTAATTAATTAGGAATTGATTCAATTAATTGGGCTTTATTTAATTTAAAAAAAACAGGAGCAAAGATTTGGTTTTGTGAAAGGCAATTAGAGGTGTTGAAATTGCAATATTGCTGGCAGATTGACGTATAAATACAGCAGCTGGTTGAGTTGATGATGTGTTTCTGTTTTTTTTATTGCTGGTTTTGTTTTTTTTCCTGCTGGTTTTGTTTTTTCTTTGCTCTTTTTTGTTTTGTTCTCAGACTTGAATTATTCTATGTTTAATTTACAATCTTTCTCATACACAGTATAAACCAACAAGAACATCTGCCAACGCTCAGCAACAATACCAACCATGCAGCTTCTAATTGTCTTTTTTTTACTTGCACTTGAAAAAATCAGTGCTGCACCAGTTGTTTTCAACACCACCACGCTTCTGGCTGCTCACAAGGCCCCACAAATCACCAACAACCCAACTAATATTGTCTACCGGGCTGACTTTCCTTTTTTCAACTCTCCCAATGTCATTGGAATAGTCCAATTTTACTCTTTAAACGGCACAACAAAAGTGCATGTTGATGTGAAAGGATTGCCAAAGAAATCAGGTCCGTTTTCCTACCACATTCATGAAAATGGTATTCCTTATGATTCCCCAGATAGACTAAACGCTTGTGAAGCTGCAGGACTACATTTCAATCCTTTCAAAGCACCTTTAGCAAAGAATGTAAACTGTGATTCTTTTGGCGATGATTCACAGTGTCAGGTGGGTGATCTATCTGGAAAGCACGGTTTGATCAACACGACTTGTTTTGAGACATACTATTACGACCACTACTTATCCTTGAATCCATCAGATCCAGCGTTTATTGGTGGCAAATCTTTGGTTATTCATTTTGAAAACTTAACCATGGTAGCATGTGCAAATATTGTTCCCTCCAGCGAACCTGAAGACTTAGAATTGTTTGCTGTAGACAGCAAAGAAAATAAAGTAAGGGACTATGTTGCAGCGGAAAACACAGATTCTGATACCACACACGGTTTTGGGGCCCGTTTTATCAATAAAAGAAACCAGATTCCAGGCTCAGTTGCTGCACTAGACTGGGGATTTTCTGCGGCCAGCACCAACCAAAAACAAACTACCAACAGTGTACCATTGAATCTGCAAAAATTGTCCACCAACAATCTACTCAAAGATAACGTTGCAGATTTAAATGTGCAGAATAAACAGTCCGTAGACTGGGACGACGAAGATGACCTAGACTGGCAGAATGATCAAGATATGGACTGGCAAGATGAGCAGGAACTGGACTGGCAGGATGATTTAGACTGGGAAGACGACCCAGAAATAGACTGGCAAGATGGTGAATATATTGCCTGGCAGGATAACAAGAAAGATAATCTTTTTGATGGCAAAACACAGGCATTTTCTGTTGGTGCAGCAAGCACTTTTGCTCAAACAAACTCTTCAGACAGTAACAGTACTTTTCCTCACACAAACTCCTCAAACAGCAACATTACGTTTGTCATAAAAAACAGTCTTAATGGAAACTTGAGCGTTGGGCGGAACAACTCCCTCTTCAACTCAACAGACATTTTCTTAAACAGCAGCAGCAATGCTGTTGCTCCAAAAACAATGCTACTGCACTTTATATGGTTAGTTTTCTTCTCAGTGGTTATGGCACTCAGCTAGATTTAGGCAGGAGTCTGAGAAATGTTCCCACATTAATTTTAAATAAAAAAGCAAGTAAAATTATTCAACATGGCGGCAAGATATGTTTATATATGTGTGTAATGACTACATTAGCATTAAAAGAAATTTGACAGATGTTTTTTATTTTTGTTATTTATTTGTAAACAAGAATTATTAATTAAACGAAAAAAAAAAAAAAAAAAGAAAAAAAACAATGCACGTGATACACGCAGGAGTTATGTCCGCCACGTTAACTTGAAATACATTTATAAGAACAGTTTTATTCTATATAAAGGTGCGGTTTTAGAAACGTGAATTTATTATTTTACTTTCTTTCAATTATCAATTTATAGCTGAAGAACCACTTTATTTGATCAACTATGAATTGTTCAGTAGCAGAATTCTCTGTGAACCTATCCTCTTTGTTTTGACATGGTAGCGGAAAACAGCAGCCACGGTTATGTCCGATTCTAATATAAATCCGAAATCACGTGACACCGCTGTTGTTCATTGCGTCTCCAAGCAAATGCATTCACACACATCGCCTACCAAAGAAAAACCATCCATGGTCATTCTGCCTGTTATTTTACCTCCAATCAAGGTTTACTTGCCAGCAAAAACACCTGTCTCATTGTTTCCTGGAGGGTTTTCACAGGGGCGGAGCAAAACTTGCCCACGTGACGTTTGCAAACATGGTAGCGAAAATTTAACAAAATTTCATCGGAGTTAAGCGCTTGCTGCCAAAATTCAATTCAACATCAAATGAATAACTACCATAAAAGTGACATTTAAGTGCAGCAAAACCATGCTCTGGAACGCCAGATTGGCTCATTTTAAAGTTTGATCTAGCTCAGCGGAGATAAACCCATCCGCATACATGATTTGGCCCGCCAAAAGATTAATTCCGCTCACAAAACTGCGGCTTTACAGAACCAATAAATACCCGCCATTAAAGTTTCAGATGGATCGATACTTCTCATCAACAGTCACGCCACTTAATTATACCTCCGAAAAACCTTCACTGTCTTTGCTGAAAACAAAATATAAGCCAGTATCTTCAAACAACGACCAGTACATCACATGCACAGTGATAAATAACCAGGGCAAAACAACTGATATATTCAAGAAGTATAAGAAATGGGATTTCCTGAAACAAAACGAATTATATCCACGAGATCTCAGGAAAATAGACTCATCAAACATTGATATTATTCCATCCATTGCAGTGAAACCGGGAAAATGCATTATTGTGAATCTTCTGCATATAAAAGCGCTGATAACAAGCGAAAACGTGATGATTTTTGACACCAGTAACAGCGACGATGGAGGTTCAAATGCAAGCTATATGAGCAACCTATTGTATGAACTGGAGGGAAGACTGAGTATGGCAAACAACACAAGTCACACCAGTCACGTTTTGCCGTTTGAACTCCAAGTTTTAGAGACCATAATGCTAAATATAATGGCTATTCTAGATAGAAAGTGTAAGGAGATTGAACTAGACTGCGGGGCAGTACTGAAGAATCTGGAGAACCAAATAAACCGTGAAAAACTCAAGGATCTGCTGATAAAGTCCAAAAACTTGTCTACTTTCCATCAGAGATGTCTGCTGATAAGAGATGTTCTAGATGAGCTTCTTGAAACAGATGAGGATATACAAGGAATGTGCTTAACTCTGCTGTCTGGCAATAATTTGGAGAGCAGCGATACTAGCAAACTCACTAAAGCAAGTGGAGATTGTGAAATGATGCTTGAAACTTACTATTATCAGTTCAATGAGCTGGTTCAAAGACTAGACACACTTATAGCAAATATCAAGTCTACTGAGGATATTGTGAACATTATGCTTGATTCCAACAGAAACTCGCTGATGCTGTTTGAGCTGAAAGTCACGATTTACACGCTGGGATTCACCATTGCGACGTTGATTCCATCGTTTTACGGGATGAATCTGAAGAATTTCATTGAAGAATCAGAGTATGGTTTTGTCAGTGTTTTCTTGTTTTCATGTTTGATGGCTTATGTGATCACGTTTTTCAACTTCAAGGCCCTCAGATCTGTCACCAGACTGACCCTGATGAACAATCATACTGGGCAGAAAACAGAAAAGCACTTTATAAACGCTGAGAATCTGATCGATAAGAACCTTCTGAAAACGAAGCTGTTCAGCGAAAACATCAGAAACATGATAAACGGTGGCTGGCTTTTTAAGAAGAAGACTAGTTACGACAACAAAACAATCAAGAAGCTGCAGGAGTTTGATCTGCAGTTTAAGAAGCGGCAGATGCAGGACTACAAGGCGAAGAAAAAGACGTCGCTGAACTGGTTCAAGGATCTGTGAGTAGAGCAGTGAGAAAGTTTGTGTTTGGGCTGTTTTATATGAGAACAGTGTATATTTGGGCCGTTTTATATGAGAACAGTGTATGTTTTGGAGCTTTTTATGAGACGCGTTTTATGGTTATTAATGTTTTATGCTGCTTAATGCTTTATGATTAATGCTTTATGGTGATTAATTTTTCATGCGGTTTAATGCTTTATGATTGTTAAAGCTTGATTGAGTTGTTCTGACCTGCTGTAGATTGTTTTATGCTGTTTCTGCTGCTGACGAGGACCCTTAAGTCCGATGACGTTTGGCATCACTGCCTAAATAGACCCGTTTTCACAGCGGAGATCAGCATGAATATATCTGAGACAGGAGTGTATTTGAAAGTTGTGCTGGGATGAGAGAATGCTGAGAAATATGAAAACGTCACGTGCTTGGGCGGAGGTAAAACTGAACGAAGACGTCTCGTGACAGCTCGTGTACATAGAAATACAAGGTTTTTAGGAAAAGGATGCATAGGTGGGACCAGAAGATTCGCTGGTCTGGCCAGATACCCGGGTTCCCTGTTTGCTTAAGTACACTGGTGACGGGTGAATGGGGAATTCAGCGCTACCATGTTGAGGTCATCCGCTACCATGTTGAATTTATTACCGCTACCATGTCACAGTTGCCACGTCTGCCACCGAAAAGTTTGCGCCAGGGATACGGGTCCATCAGGTGCCAATTCTGACGTCCTCAAAACAAGCCCCGGGTTCAAGAAACAGGCACCGAATGCCCAAAAACAGCCCCTTTGAGACACTGATGGCACTGGACCTGTCCATCCTGGCGGTCAGATCACATGACCTTGCCCACGCTACCATAACAGTTATTTTTTGCTACCACATCATCTACCTTGTTTTTTGCTGCCGCTCCAAAAGTTCTGCGCACAATACCATTAAACCCCAAACAAATCCATGTTGTAGGGGAAGTTGATATGATTTATGATTATGGTGTTGAACGCTGTCGGTAGTATACATTAGTTATATACAT
>JAFNJT010000170.1:0-17888 GCA_019649525.1 Hanseniaspora lindneri
AAGGTAGCGGTGTGAAGGTGTCCGGGTAGATTAAGGCACGTGCCTCCTACCTCTATTTCTGTCAGTTAAGTCCACCGGACATAACCCCTGGTAATTATATCCGAAAAAGCATAAAATTAAGCTATCAGCAGTAATAGTACGCCTAAAATCTGTCGCACACTTGATATGTTCTGAAATATTTTGCCAGTGTGATTGCTAGATTATTTTGGCAGTCCAAGAATACTAAATTTTGTAGTCTAGTTCTGTGAAGAAATGATTATCAGCTTAGCAAGTAATTAATTTCTGTGGATTAGAAAATATATATAAGAACCAGCTGGTTCACATTAAGATAAAGTATGCGTGAAATTGAATAGATATAAAATAATCCACTGTTTAGCATGAGTAAACACTTGAATAAAGGAGTCAGAAGTAGGTAACTGAGCCTGATAGTCAAGACAGCAAGGGCGTGCACGTGACACACCAAAAGACGCTAAGCGGATTTCACCGCTACCACGTGACACATCTTAGAATCGTCAACGCAGCAGCGAGCTTTTTGGTAGATGTGTTGGTGCAATGGCTTTTACGGTGCTGACATGGCTACTCTGCAGCAGTGCCATCATATACACGGTAGAGGTGCCAGTATTCAGATTTGTAGCGGTAAATAAACATGGTAGCGGTAAATAAACATGGTAGCGGTAATTAAACATGGTAGCGGTTTTATCACCCACATGGTAGCGCATTTATCACCCACATGGTAGCGGATTACTCATTTTTTTTTTTTTTTCATCCTGCGGAAAAAAATTTTCCAGCTCAAAAATCATCATCTTAAATCTTTTCAACTTTAAACAACATCTTCTTAAACATTTAAACTACCCAAAACACAACAAAAACTACCAAAAACTACCCAATTTTACCACCAAAAATGCCCAATCTGATCGTCGACAACTCCCTCCTCGCCGCTGCGGACACCGGCAACGCCAGCGAATTCAACGACACCACTGTTCTGCTGATTGACAACTATGACTCATTCACATGGAACATCTACGAGTACATCATCCAGCAGGGTGTGAAGGAATGCAGGGTCATCAGAAACGACAAAACCACAATCTCCGAGATTGAGGCGCTAAACCCCGACATCATCGTCATATCTCCCGGCCCCGGCCACCCAATCACTGACTCAGGTATATCATGTGATGTTATCAACCATTTCAAAGGAGTTAAACCTATATTTGGTGTATGTATGGGCCAGGAATGTATGGTTCAGTTGTTTGGCGGTGAAATCGTTTATGCTGGTGAGATTGTTCACGGTAAAACCTCCACAATAAAACACGACCAACTGGGCTGTTTTAAGGGCATATCTCAGGGCATTGCTGTCACAAGATACCATTCATTAGCAGCTGAAAAATCTACTATTCCAAGTTGTTTTGAAGTAACTGCTATGACTGAAGAAAGCAAAGTTGTGATGGGTGTGAGACACAAAGAATACATCATTGAAGGGGTTCAGTTCCATCCGGAGTCTATTTTAACCGAGCAGGGCCATTTAATGATCAGAAACATGCTTAGATACAAGGGATTTGGTACCTGGGATGAGTTCTATAAAGGCAAGAATGATTTGAGAGAATCTACTCCTTCTTTGCAGGAAATATTCTCCAAAACCACCGTCAAGGAATCCATTTTGGACAAGATCTTTGAAAGAAGAAGAACTGATTATGAAGCTATTCAGAAAACTCCTGGTCTGTCTTTAGACGATTTGAAAGTCACATATCAGTTCAACAGCAGCAACTACAACAGAATAAACCTGTATGAAAGATTGAAAAAGAGCAGCGACAAGTACAATGTATTCGCTGAGATCAAAAGAGCATCACCTTCCAAAGGAGACATCAATGTTTCCAGAAACGTTTTGCTGCAAGCAAAATCATATGCTGATTCCAAGGCTACCGTCATCAGTTGTTTGACTGAACCGCACTGGTTTAAAGGTGATTTACATGACTTCAGAAACATTGCTGACTTCCTGAAATTAAACTACACCGCTGAAGAAAGACCGCTATTGCTGAGAAAAGACTTCATTTTCAGCGAATACCAGATTCTAGAATCTGTTCTTGCAGGAGCTGACACTGTTTTGCTGATTGTTAAGATGCTTTCCAGCAAACAATTAGAAAGCCTTTACTCATACTGTATCTCTTTAGGAGTTGAACCGTTGGTAGAAGTTGCTGATATCGAGGAGCTAAAGAATGTATTGGAAGTTATACCAAGCGTCAAGTGTATTGGAATCAACAACAGAGATCTGCACACATTCACCGTTGACATGAATATTTCAGTAGCCATTTCTAGCTATTTGAACGCAGAATATGCGTCAAAACCGGACCAAAAACCAATGATCATTGCCTTGAGCGGCATATTGCACACTGAAGACGCTGATATTTTCAAGTTCAAGGACTCCTGCATCAAGGGTTTCCTTGTTGGCGAAGGGCTCATGAGAACTGACAATGTGGCCCAGTTTATTGCTGATTTGAAGCATGAGTAAGTGTGAAGTGAGGCTCGTATAGGATATATAGTTTTATATACATCCAGTGAACTGCATCCAGCGAACCGTGTTGGTTCAGCAAGCAGAAACAGAAGCAAAAGCAAGTGAATCTACAGAGGTAATCACCCAATAAAGTATTCTAAAAGGTCAGTATTCAACAAAGTATTCTGAAAGGTCATCACTCAATAGAGAATGATACAAGTTCAGCACTCAATAAAGCACGCTACAAGTACCGCAGCTCATAAACTACTCTACAAACACCAGTACTTAAAAATGTATTCTACAAAGCTCAGTAGTCAATAAAGAATGCTACAATTACCAGCACTCAATAACGTATTCTAAAAAGACCGCAGCTCATAAACTGCTCTACAAATCCTTCTTGTTCGTCACATACTTGCTCACAACCCGGTACCAGACGCCCTTGAACTGGTTGTCCTTGGTGACTCTGTTCTCCAGCTTCAGGAACTCCAAGGAAACAAACTTCGGCCACTGAACAAACTGCATTCCATTCTTCAAACAGTACTTCAAGCACAGAATTATGGCCACAACAGAGACAGAAAAGATGGACATGTTCTTCAGGTTTGCGATGTAACCATTGAAAGGCTTCACAATAGTCGTGAAAAGAACCAAAACGGACAAGTAAAGAACAGAAGGCAGAGACTGGACAAGAAAAGTTCTTCTGTCTTCAAATGGTGAAAGCACGGATCCATAACTGTACGGCTTGAACTTTCCCAAAACAAGGTCGTAACCATCCTGTCTTTCACCGTCCTTGTAGTTGTTCTTAAAGTATCTGACGATGGAGTTTTTCAAGTCCTGCAATGCTCCCTGGTAAGTTCTCTTTCCGGTTCTTGTGAAGTCAGTTTTCAATGCTCCAGTTCCAGAATAAGACAAGGAAACATAGTCGGCATTGTCAGCCCACAAGTTCTGGAAATCGGACAACAAATCTCTGTCCTGCTTCCAGTTCATTGGGAAATCCAAGATTCCATCAGGTGAAGAAGCCTGTGGAAGTAAGCCCAAGCTTGTAAACTGTCTCTGCAACTGCCAACCAGCAAGAACAGATTGCACAACGTTGGTTCTATCCAAACAGTCCATACAGTTGCTTCTAACCACGTTTTGCTGGGTTTTCAAAACAGTCTTGGTGGCAAGGTCGTATTCAAAGTAGGTGTCCTTGTCCTGGTATGATAATCCTTGGAGAGTCTTCAACAGATTGTTCACGTTGTCCCACTTCATTTTGCCACATTCCTTGTGGAAATCAAAGTAAATGTATTTGACAGCGCCTGACATTCTGCCTGAATTGTCAGATTCTAGGTGACTCACCAAAGTCTCATAGCCTTCCTTCACAGGAAGCTCGTACCCCTTGTGGTTCACAAGGTTGATCAGGTAGTTGTCACCGTACTGTTTGGTGACTGTTTCAAAGTGTTTTTTACCTCTTTCAAAGGATTGTTCTTCAAAGTTGTTCACAAACAGCTGCGGCTTGTACTTCAGGTTGTTAACTTCACACCACTCAATAGGAACTGATCCTCTGATTTGCAGATAGGAAATGAATCTGTTGGAAGAAGGAACATACAGAATCTGTTCTGTCTCGTTGAAATTGGCAACGTTACCCTCAGAATCCGCTCCTCTGTGGAAGTATCTGGTACCTGCGTTGGTTGTGGCCCTTCTGGTGATCAAACAGAGCTGGATGTTCTCATTGTGAAGCTTTGTGAACAAACACTTGACGTAGCCGTAAATGATAGGCGTAATAAATGAGTGAAGCTCAGAATTGGAGTACAAATCTTTCGACAAAAAGTGGTTCCACTGAAACTTGGTGTTTGTGTTGCTCAAATTGTAGGCGCAGTTAGCCTTGTTTAATTCTTGCTGCGTCACTGTCAAGTCTAAGGTTTTTGAGAAGTACAAAGAACTGTTGAATAAGTTTGTCTTTAGAATGTTCAAATAGTGTGTTTCTTCTTGTGTGATTGTTTTGTCGATTGTAAGATCGTATGGAATCACGACGTAGTCAATGATCTTGTTGATGTGGTGGAATGTATCGTTATCAAATTGGTCTTTCAAGGAACCAACTTTGAGTGAGTTTTTACCCAAAACTAGGTACTTATTTAGCTTCAATTGGATCGTTCCAATGATAACAGAGGCCTCAAAAGTTTCAGCAAGCTTGGAATCATTCTCAATCTTGTCCACCAAGCAAAAACTGTTGGTGGAGAAGTACTTTTTGGATATAGCCAATACTTTATTTTGATTGGCTCTGTCAGTAATATAGATGGTACTGTCGGCGTAAACATCAACTCTGAGCATGTTGAGCTGCTGGCTGTCGGTGTAGGCGGCGGACATAAGAGCAGATTGGTGTCAGATGATCTTGGTTTTGTTTTGTTGTGGTTTTATTGTGGTGTTTGAATATACAATTTGGTGTTTATTTTGATAAAAGTTGGTGTTTATTTCAAGAATGGTGGTGCTGTTTTTGGATGGGAAATTTGGCCAGAAAAAAGTGGGATTATCTCCGAGACAGAAAAAAAAAATCGGAGATAAGAAGGGAACTGTTTCACCGCTACCGTGTCAGAAGAGAAGAAAATTTTACTCATGTTGCCCTGCAGGTGAAGAAGTTTTGACGTTTTCTGCTGGTTAATGAGTGCCGCTGGTGTCATCAGGTATACGTTTTTAACCAGAAGCTTTAAATGACAAAATCCATGTGCACAAAACGAAGCTTTTATATAGAATATACATGCTCGTGTAGACGTGGTTCATAAAGAAAAAGTGTTAAGTCCGACACCCGTCAAACACCCGCTACCATGTAAAATATGTTGTTAAGTCCGAAACAATTTGAACACCGGCTACCATATACCACAAAAAGTGTTATGTCCGAGAGAATACAAACAAACGCTACCATGTCAGAGCAGACCACAAAATTTTCAGCCCGTTTTGCTGAGAAGCAGCAAGCACTTGGATGTCCCGCTAGTGGTAGCCACATTGGCGTTGTTTTAAGCCGTTTCTGGATGTGAAGCAGTGTTTTGCGATAGACGGCTGCGGTTCTTGTGAGCGCACTTTACAGCTGACTTTCCGCTACCATGTTATAATACCGCTACCATGTTAAAATATCGCTACCATGTTACAAACATTCGCTACCATATCAAAATAGCCGCTACCATGTCAGCAACACCACCTCTCAACAGGCGTCCTACTCTTACCGTCTGCCTGCAGATACTTCACCCCCACTCAACCGCCAAAATAACCCGACCAGCTTCAACACACCATCACCTTCTACTAGTCACGTTCCACCCAGCTCCCACAACTCCGCCACAGTTATTCCAATCTGACAGTAATATCTTGTTTCGGCAATATCCGATACTAAACGAGCCGTTTATAAACCTGAAAAAAAAAAAATAAAATGAAAAATAAAAAATAAAAAAGAAACAAGCAGCGCATCGCATATACGTACTTTTCACATACTACTAAACACTGCAATAACCACTGCAATTTTGGCTCAGTATTATTTGTTATCGGTTTTAATCAGCTGGAATTTATACTGTGCTGAACATTTTGAAATATTAGACAGCAAATTTTTGGTGTGACTGAATCTGGTTGCGTTTATTTCGAGCGTTCAATAGGTGAGTTTTCAGAGATTAACTACCAGCTGTGTATCAAGCTTTTCTGTCTGGAGTAAACATTTCTGCACCTGACCTGCATCTGTGCGCGCTTTGTTTTGAGATTTAATAAAAGGTTCGACATCTACTAAATACTTTTCAAATATTTTAGTTGTTTTGACATTTAATAACCAGTTTTGACATTTAATAAAAAGTTTTGGTCTTAAAGCAATTTTGGTAACATTTAATAAAAAGTTTTGGTCTTAAAGCAATAGTTTTGACATTTAATCAATTCTGCTAGAATTTAATCAGTTGTTTTGACATTTAATCACTTTTGGTAACATTTATTCAGTTGTTTTGACGTTTAATCTGTTTTTTGACTTTTAATCAGTTGTTTTACCTTTCAACTTCAGAACCAACTAGCTCTACTTTCAATTACCACAGCTTTATTTGAATCATTCCCAAGTCTTTATTAGTTACTACAACACCCAGTTCGAGAAAAACTACACTCCTACCAACCTCCTGATTTAGTTTCTGTTCTTTAAACTTCCTCAACCTTCATACTTTTTCAAAGCATTAAACTTTTCCACATGCCATCGCTAAGCAGAACAAGCTCAATCAGCAGCAGAAACAGAGAACCAAACACCAAAAACCATCCCTCCAGCGATTCTGAGACTGACACACTCAGAATTGCCATTCTGGGAACAGAAGAGGTCGGCAAAACATCCTTCATCAACAGGCTGACGATGAAATTTGTTCCAGAATCCCACTATCCAACGCTGAAAAGCACCAACTGGTTGTTCCAGTTTGAGCCCGTTAATGAGCTCACTAGGCTCGTTTTAGACGAGCACAAACACGAAAGAATGCTGTACAATAGTCAGCATTCTAAGGATGAAACCTCCAAAGTCAATCAGTGCATTTACCAGACTCCAAACCTGTCAGATCATCTTGTTATATCCAATAAGCTTTTCTCTAAGGAGATTAATGATTTTGCCGCTTTCAAGAAAAGATATCTGAATGCAAGCAGCGAGATTTTGGTTGCTGAGAGTGAGTTAATGAAACGGTGCAACCCGTTTTATGGCTACAACGAGCATTTCACTGGGCTATTTGACAACCATTCATTGAAACCATCAGTTTCAAATAGCACAAACTCACTAAAACCACTCAGAACATCGGATACATCCAACAGTGTTTTGATTAATCCGACGCTCTCCCCAGTTTCTACTTTCCCTAGTCTCAATGCTTCGGCATCACATGATGTTTTTCATAACAATGTTGACAGTATTTTGGAAGAGGACGATATAATTCCAATATACGATGCTTCACACAACTTTTCTGTCACCAAGGAGCAGACCCTGAAAAAATACACGCCTATTTTGCCCAAAATGTACTCTCCACCATTCATTTCAAACATTCTTATCGATATTATCGATACTCCTGCATTTCATGTTTCTACAATGATTCCGTTTTTGGAAGTCTCACTGTTCAGAGATAATTTAGGAGTGCCGTATTTACAGGAGGAACGAAATAAACGTGACTATAACGAGAATGTAGGCACAATGCTTACATTTTCAGGATCCTCGGAGTTAAATGGCAAAATTGATGCATACGTTTTAGTCTACAGTTGCTATCCAACTGAAACTGAGCCTCCTATGTATAATTCTGAGTCTAATAGTTTGCCAATGACTAACTCCGACGATAGGTCACATGACAGGTCACATGACACGCAAGAGCATCTACTCAAAGATATAGTAACGATGAAGGAGATGCTAGTGGATGCCTGGCGCAACTACAAACAGTATGTGGATGCGTGGAAGGAAGGTAATGAGGGCGATGTATACTCCCTAATGTATAATCTCCGAAAGAAATGGGATAAAATTCCATTGGCTAACAAAACCGGCAGACACTCCAAAATTGATAAAGATATGCCGCCAATAGTGATAGTAGCGACTCACACGCTTGCGGAGTTAAGCTCCCCGCTTCTCCTGGAGGAGGGCAAGAAACTGGCTATTGAATGGGGCTGTTCTTTTATTGCTGTGGACAACTATATTGATTATCAGTGCGAGGAAGCACTGGGAGTTATCGTAGCTGAGAGCGTGAGCTACCGTAAAACGAAGAATATTTAGGTGCGACGATTTTGGGTTATAGTGAGCTGCTTTTTTGATATTTTATTTACTTTTTTATTGCTTTTTAGGGAACCGTTTAGGATTGTTTGTGTTTTTAATTGCTGTGAGGAATTGATTAAACGTAACGGATTTTAGAGATATGGAAGGTTGTATGGTAGCGGGGTCCGTTTTTGCGTGCTGTCGGATATAACGGCAATTTTGCTTTCAAGTGGTTGTGCCCAGCAGGTGGCTTAGTTGTCAAGTTTGACTCGTGTGTTGTTAAATCTAGAATGGTTTTATTCAAGCTGAGCTTTATTGGCAGCAATAGTGGCAGATAATCGGACTTATGGTTCAAAAGAGAACATCACGTGACCTATATACGCACGTGCTCCTCCACTATAGACAGTTATTTCAACCAGAGACGTTCTGCACGTGACAGTCATTAAAAGCACGTGACACTTGTTAACTCCGATTCGCGTACTGAATTTTTTTTTAAAAAAAAAAAAAAAAAAAATCCAACACGCTGCTTGGCGTTTTCTCCGTACTGTGCTGATGCGTGGTGCAACAAATTTTTAATCTGATCTTGCAACTTGTGCCACTACAATTTTTATATATGCATCTTTGCCAAATCAAGCCTCTTTGCATAAATTCCTGCATCAAACCAGGGTCCACCATCATTTGATCACACAAACCTTAATCATTTGAACACCTGTGCATATCCCATACAATCAAAACCAAATGGAACCATCACTGGAAGGAGTAGGACTGAACCCTGAAGAAGGTTTTAATCTGAAACACGGGACTTTTATTACGTCATTGAATGTTGAAGACGGGTCCAACAAGAACTCTAATCAATTGTCTGATGCTTCTTTAGTGCAGAAACATGACGGTTCAATTGCTACAAAATCTTCCACAAGAGTTATTGAAAACTTGTATTCCCAAATAGATCAGCTGACAAACAATAATTTCCACTTGACCAATCAGAATCAGGAGCTTTTGAAACAGCTGAATGTGATGAGCGAGCAGATTTCAAAGCTTAATAGGGCCAATGATATGAGTAGAAATGAAATTACAGCCAAGGATTTGAACATCAAAAAGCTCCAGAAACAAATCATGAGCCAGGAATACCAACTAGAAAAGTTTGAAAAGGATTATGATTTTTTGAGAACCGAATTTTTAGAGAAAGCAAAAGTTTACCAGGATGAAAATGTGACTTTAAGTGATGAGCTGCAGAATCTAAAGATAACAGTGCAGGATTTGGTTACCAATGATCCGCTGAAAAGAAATATGAAGGAGTATGACCAGAGATTTAACAGTATGGATTCCTCATTTCATGAGTTGAAATTCAAACTTATTCAGCAATTAGACGATCTGAAACTTGAAAATACTATTAATATTGAAAAGTTGAACAACTTCTATGACAATGCCAACACTCTTTTGACGGAGTTTGAAGGTGAAAATGATAAAAAAAGAGAATTCTTGAGAGAAAAAATGCCTCAACTTGACAGAGATATGTATAGGATTAATGAAAAACAGCGTCATTTAGAAGACACTGTGCTGCAGCTGGAAAGAAACAACACCAATGCGTCCAGGAATTTGAGAGCTAATAATAGAAACAAGCGTGCTTCTGTGTACGATAATAACGCGAATGTTTTTGCCAGAAACAGTAGCACATCACCGTATTTGAATAGCAGAAGAAACAGTAAATTTTATGGCAACCAGGTCGAAACTTTTGCTGCAGAGCCTAGCAGCAAGGCCCACTCGCCTAAATTGAATGGAAATAGTCTGTCAAGTAAACGAAAATCGTTTTTCATGGACGATAAATCTCAGGCGACGGTGGGACTGGGAATTGAATCCACCAGAACAAGCAATATGTTTACGGATCAAACATTAGTTGGCACGTCTGGTCCGTCGCTTCCAGGGCTGAAAAGAGGCGGCTCAATAAGAAGATAGATAGGGTGGAGGAACTCTGATGATAACTATGAGCATGGCATTATATACCTACTTTACATCTGATTTTGAAGAATTTGTTTGTGAGAGTTTTTGTTTTTGTTGCTTGAAAAAGTTGGTTATGGAGTGATTGTGTGTTGAAGTTACTTGATACAGTGTTTTGGTGAAGTCAATGTGGTTTACTTCGAAGTTAATGTGGTTTGTTGTGGTTGAAATGGTTATTTTTGAAGCTATTTGATGAATTGTTTGGTGGAAATGATTATTTTTGAAGATAATATGCTGTGGTTTAAATAAAAGTGTTGTTATTTTAGTACAACGTAGTTTAAAAACAAGAAAATATTTCAAAGCACCTTGCAAACATTTAATAACTACGAGTCTTCAGCCACCTGAGCACTGATTGTTTGCTTCTGTAAACTGTTGCAAGTGAATTTCATAGTAGCTTTTGATTAAACAAAATTTTGTTAAATCCGACAACGTGACATGTGATCCGTTGTGGCCGGGTAGCATTCGTATTTCAGGTTTCTGGAAAAGACGCAGTTTTTACTTTTTGGGGCAAGAAAAGAGTGGAAACTAGATTAAAATAGTTTTTAGGACTCAGAATTGTCCTGTGACATCATTCTGGAACGTGAATGCAGTTTTTGCTCAATTTATAGTCATTTTTTCACCCAGATTCAGCACAACGAGCAGCAAAAAATGTCTTAAACGTTGGCATTAGGAAATTCAAAATTGGTGCCATTTTGGGCATACCCAGCTATTTATTTTCTTACAGAATATCAACATTTACTTAGCAACTGGAAGCGGGGGCCTGGAATATTAGCAGCCCTGCCAATTAATTTTGCCTCAAACACGTGACTGTCACGTGCAAATATTTTTATTTTATTTTATTTTTTTACGCTACCAAATCACAAAAATTCAAAAAGTGAAATTTTCAGAAATACCCTACAAGCTAAACAACAACCTGTGAAACTTTAAATAATAGCTGGCAAACTTTGAAAAACAATTATAAGCATTCCAAAATTTAATTCAAAGATCACAGCAAAAATATCTGGTGGCTCTGAATAGCAAATATTGCCTAAAAGGGAAATTTCTACGGCATATATTTTCCTAAATATACGCTTTTTTATTCTCTTTTTCCTGTAAATTTATTCCATTCTGAGATCTATTTCTGAGGCTAGGTGCCTGTATAATAAGGCAAACACAAATTGCTAATATGCTCAAATCGTTTACTGTGAGGCAAAACACCCACAAAATTGTTTCCATTTACGGTGCTGGAAGTGGTGTAGTTTTTGTAGATGATTCTAACAAGCGAACTTTCTTTGATTTGTTCAAAAGAAGAGAAATCACTGTAGAATCAATGAACAGAATTGTTTCTCACAACGAAAATAATGGAGACATTATTTTAGCCCAAAGAGATGAAAAAAAACAAATTGGGCACCTGAAACATACAGAACAGAACCATGAAAATGGGAAACCTGTGAGGCTTTTACTAGAAGGAATTGCTGGTACCAGGTACATATATTCTCTGTTTTCTGATCACAAACTGAGATTCACAGATATGAGTGATTATAGCAGCATAGTTTTTGAAATGCCTGTGAATGTGCTTAATTTCAGCAACATTCTGGTAATACCAGCGATAAAAAATGGGTCAAATTCATGCTTTAAAGTCATAACTGTTTCAACCACTGATCCTGATTGTTTTGATGTATACTTTGTTGATATTGTCAGCGGAACACTTGATAGGTTGCTAAAACTGGTAAAACCAATGCAAGAAACGAGAAATTTAGGTAACATCATGCAGTTTTCGTATATAAAACATAACAACAGCATTGCTGTGGGTTATGAAGATGGTTCAGTTGTTTTGTTCAGTCTCAATGAACCCTGGGATAAGGTTGCAAAAACGACTTTTTTGGTTAATTTTCCAGCGGAATATATTAAAGCTTCTGAAGATGAGTCAGAATGTGACCATCCTGTGCTATATTTTGAATATTCAGAGACTGACCGCAAGCTTTTTATGGGTCACGCCAAAAGCAACTGCATATTTGTTTATGAATTTGAAACAGAAGTGCTTCGGAGTTTAAAACTGAACAATGTATTTAGTGTATCGGCTATTTGCAGATTCAGCAGTGATATTTTAGTGTTTTCAACTTGGGAAACCGGTTCTGTATACAAGATATCTACATCATCTGATACGCCAATCATAGAAACAGTATACACTATTCCGGAGAAACCCAACATTCAATTGGTCGACATAGATCCGTCAGGTGACACAACTGTGGCGCACCCATTTAAAGAAGCGTCCAGAGAATACAACAAGATAACGTGCTTGAAAACTGTTGCTAAGGAAGAGCTGCAGCAAAGTTATTTGGAGCAGCCAAGTAAAGTTCTTCTCAAACGGTACAGTCAGCTGATCAGCTGCAACCACGTGATTGTGGGACTTGAATCAGGAGCTGTGACTATTCTGCAGCTTTAATTTATATATTCGAACTGGCATTTTTAGAAATATTGAAAGATAGAGGTCAAATTCATGATGTATTTGATGATTGCTGAGTGCTTTTGAAAGTGAAAAGTGAATCGCTTAACTCCGATACATTTTGGATGGTAGGAAATAGGTGTGTTTAAAAGGGTTACAAAGTTATTGGGTGGCTTAAGTCGGTTGTTTTTACGTAGAAGATACCAAGAGGAATATGTAAAACTTTTTGATTAGATATTTGGATTTGTTTACGAATAAAATATGGCAGCTGTTGATTTCGTGATTTGGCAGTGTGAAGCTGTTCGGGTAGGTTAAGTCACGTGACCTCAAGTTTTATTTCTATTATTAGCTGTGAAACACCCAGAAGGTCTTAAAGGTGCATGGATTTATGGTAGGTGTAATTGAACAAGGGGTAATCGGTATTGTGAGGTTTGAGAGTGTTTTTAGACACCAGAGAGATGGGTGAGTGGAAGTTGGCATATTATTTGGTGACATGGTAGCGGTGAGGGTAACACTTATCTACATGGTAGCGGAAACTTTAACATTTATCGACATGGTAGCGGAGAAGGAAAACATCAAACTATGTCGGACTTAAGGTTTTCACCAGTGCGCCAAAAACAGTTCTTGACACCTGGCGTTTCTGCCTTAAAGCGTCCTTTTTATCATCAAAGAATTACATAAAACAGTGCCAAAAAACACTGCCATCATTTGAGGTCCTCAAGAACTGCCAAAATCACCGCCTCTCCACAAAGTTACACCGTGTTTTCCCCCTTCCAGACCCCTTATATCCGATTGCTGCAAATCACGTGACCTCATATCTTTTTGAACCCCAGCCGAGCATCACGCGCACATTTAGGCTGAAAAAATAGAACGCAGTGCACTGTTTAGGCCGAATAATCACTTATCACGGCCTACCGCTCAGCCTAAACAAAGACAACAACAACTCCAAAAACAACCAATCAATTGTTGCAAAAACATTAATTTCACCCCCAGAATACACCATTTTATTCTATTCCATAACATACCATGGACAAAATATCCACAGTTGTCTTCACCAAGGACTGCAAAATAAAGTACACATCTTTCACTGACACGCTGGATATCACAAAAACATTTGTCAATGTTGACAGAAACGCACTGTCAACATACATTGCATTGTATGATTATGCAACTACGCAGAGCTGCAGCAAAAACGGGGTCCAGGACCCCATAATCACTGCAACATTACGTAATAAACGAAAACTGCTGCTTGCAAAAACAGGGGACATATATCTCACAGTTCTGATCAAAACAAGTATGAAATACTATGAGATTGAGTTACTCAGGAAGGGTTTGGAGTGGATCTGCAACTTAATCAAGGTCGATTCAAGCATAAAAATGGATAAATTGATGAAGTTTTTTGGCCAAGAACGTGATCTGTTTAATTTCTATCACTTATATGACGGTATCAAAGATGCAGAAAACAACTATTTTATCTACGATTTGGATGCCAGGAGAGTAGTTTGTGATGGAACTGACCTATCAAGTGACCCACTTTCTGACTGGATCTACTTTAATTTCAAGACCTTGAAAGATAAGAAAAAGAGTGAAATAGAAAAAGAATCTTCAAATAACACGGGAACATTACTGCAGGATAACTTTGTAGTAAACAACATAAAACTTCCCTTTAAGTTCACATACGACGTTTTCAACGAAATATTAGGCGGACGAGAAAACATAAATACCAACTTATATGCTTCCCTAAACGAAGAAGAAAATGAAGAAAAGCATAATTATGTATCTAGTACTCATTTCCTGTTAGAAAAGCAGGTACTTGAAGGTAAGAATAATCTCATATGGCAGTACAAAAACTTCATAGGTGTAGTTCCTGTAGGCGATAATGATGAAATGGAGCTGACTGTTCTCCAGGAAAAAGAGGTATTTTTGTTGAAAATGATAGATAATTATGAAAGTGATAGATTCAAAGACGCGTCAGTGAAACCAAAGTTTCATTATATTATACAATCACTTTCCAGTGGCAACATATTACTGAGCAATTTCAATGTGTTCTTTTCAAATATTGTAGAGAATAAACTTGAAACTGAGACTGAAACTGAGCCTGAACAATCATTAGCATCTTCTTCATGGCTTTCTCCGATCAAAAATCCGTTCTGGTCAGCGCCAAATATATCACAGTCTTCACAAGATCAACCAGATACGCTGAGGAATGATGGTGTTATTGCTAATCTTTCCCAAGAAGAGTATAAGAAGTTAGTAAACCATTTGCTTACCATCACAAGCAGAGAAAAACTGGCTATGGCTGGCGGAAATAAACGAGATTCACCGCTGGAACGGTTCATTAAACTGAAGGACTATGATCTTGTGATCTACATCACGTCAGTGAACAGCAAGTTCGTGATGGTGGTCAAGGATTTCCCGCTGGAGCAGCCGGATATATCGGTTTTGGAGCCAGAAAACGGCCAAAAAAGACTGCAAAGTCTGCATTTGTTGGGCTCAGAAGCAGCAAGTTTTATTGCATCAAAGATTTGAAAGAAGAAGTAGAAGTAGAGGAGTTGAAAAATAAGAAGTAGAAGTAGAGGAGCTGTAAAATAAGAACTAGAAGTAGAGCAGTTGAGAAAGAATTAAAATGAAATAGAGGAGTTTAAAAATAAGAAGTAGAAGTAGATGAGTTGAGAAAGAATTAAAAAGAAGTAGAGGAGTTTAAAAATAAGAAGTAGAAGTAGAGGAGTTTAAATATGAAGAAGAGCAGTTGAAAAAAAGTTAAAACGAAGAACATGAGTTGAAAATAAGAAGTAGAAGCTTTGAACGAGAAAAACAGGAGTTAAAAAGAAGTAAAGGAGTTGAAATATGAAGTAGAAGTATCAACAACCAGCATGTTAACATATTATATTGCTATCTGGCTTCACACACACCTGTAGACTCGTGACGGCGTGGAAATATGACAACTCGCGCTTACACTGTGCCCATACTCCACTTCAAAAAGCTTCTTTTCACCTACTGCGCTTCTTCTGCACGAGTTTCTTACACTGTTTCTTCTTTCCTGCTCCAGATTCAGGTACAGCTGGTGCACAAGAAACTTCTTTATTGCAGAACCGTCTTCTCTGAAGAAAGGAATCCATCTTCCGTGTATGCTACCACTGCTGGCTAGAATCTGGTTCTCAATGTATATCAGGCTTGCTACGCCGATGAGGAAAACTATTCCCAGCAGACCATATGACACTATTGAAATCAGCATTCCTGACAGAACCACTGCTTCTGGTCTATTATATGTCCCGATCTGCTTGATTTTGGTAGTGATATTTCGCCATGAATTCAGGTTGTTTAAATTCTGCTGGTCCTTTGAAATAAAAAGTGACCACAGTGTGAGTGCATTTATTATCTGTTTTGGCCCATTCAGAACCACAAACTGCCAGTTCTGCAGCTGGTCCCAGGCAAAGAAACTGAGTCTGTTGAAGTTGCTGTGGTGTTTCTTTGAGGACGTGTTTTTTTCTATCTTTTTGAGCAGCAAAAATACTGGCATTCCCAGTTTTAGCACTATAAGTTTTTTAGCAAAATCATTGAAGTAGATCAGAATAATGCTTTGGCTGCGTTTCACAAGCAGCATTGCCTGGACACTTTTGCAGCAAATCATCGCCACTGTGAGCAGGTTTGTGACCATGTATATCCACTTTGAAACCCTGAATGGGACCCATGGTTTGAAATATCCCGTTTGGGCATTCGTGTCAAGAAATATGAGCTTAAAAACAGTAACCAGATCAGTCACTAATTGTATTAGTTTTATTACAGGCCCGAGCAGCACAGTGACGGCGAAATTCAGCCACGTGAACAGTCCGATGGGCTTATTTTCGGCTGGATCTGTGTTGAAGTAGTTTCTGATGTCGTGCTGGAAGATTTCCGTGCGGGAAATTTTGCTCTGTGACGGTCTAGATTCAGTATTAGTTGTCATTCTGGGATCAGTAGTTGTTCTGGTATTACTCTAAAGAGAGAAATACTGGCAAAATATCCATCAAAACAAGATAGCTGAAGATTGTGAACCAAGATATACAAAGAATGTGAGCCAAATTATATACCAAAACCAAAATACAGAGGAAATTGCATGCCAAAACAGGATACAGAGAAAATTGTATTGCAGCTTATATACCAAAACCATATACCCAAAACATCTATCAAATCACAAAACACATACCAAACTATGTACCAAAATCTGGATACAACCAAATTGTAGACCAAAAAATATATAAACACACCCCTGTTTCATGTTAATTCTTATTAGCAGCACCGCTATGAACACTGCAGGCATCTAGCTGCATACTTAGTACTGTAACATGCTTGTTTCAGATTTGTTTCTGATGAAATTTGGTGCATGTGTCACGTGATGTTGGAGCATGTGTCACGTGATATTGTACTGTGCATCACGTGATATTTCACTACAGGTCACGTGCCATTGCACTTGTTTTATCTTTCTTTTTTCTTCCTTGTTTTTTATATTTTCTGCGTTTAACGGCAAAAACGTCTCTGCTTCGAAAAAATGGATACGTCACTTGTTTTACTGCTTCTCAAATAACCGTATCTCAGCGATAATAAACCGCACTCTGCAGAAAGAAATTGTAAGAGAATCATTTCACCACCACGGAAAACCATTTTCAGCAATGATTATCATTTAAATTGACTCTGTATTTCAGTCAGTTCTGTTTTCTAACGCGTAAAATTTTTATACTAACGCGAATAAATTAAACCCAGCGCGCGGCATTTAAAGTTTTCGTCGAAAAGAATGCTGCCAGACTGGTTTTTTCTGCAAGAAAATATAGTTTGAACAATTAAGCGATCAGTGTCACTATTTGAACCTAAATAAGCTCACTGTGTTTGTTTGAAAGTGTGCTGCTGATATGCTTAGATTCAAAATATTCAGTTTGTATGTTATTTTGTTGAAAAAACCATGTTGGAAAATAGCTCAAAAAAGCTCAGCCCATAGAATGCGGTTCTGATAATAATAATAAAAACAGAAAAAAAAAAAAAAATACCCAAAAAAAAAAAAAAAAAAAAAAAAAAAAGGAAAAAAAAAGAAAAAAAAACTGCAGCTCCTTGGTATCCTTCGTAACCCAATAAACCTAAACAAAATACTTTCGGCAATTGAGACATTTGGATTTGTTGACGTTTTTGCAGCCATGAAAATGAAATACAGCATGAAAACGTGTCTCTAGTCGTCTCTAGCTGTTGTAGGGGAAGTTGATATGATTTATGATTATGGTGTTGAACGCTGTCGGTAGTATACATTAGTTATATACATT
>JAFNJT010000171.1:0-17673 GCA_019649525.1 Hanseniaspora lindneri
TTGATTACCTAAGGTAGCGGTGTGAAGGTGTCCGGGTAGATTAAGGCACGTGCCTCCTACCTCTATTTCTGTCAAAGTAACTACAACGGTGAAAAATAACTGAAAAATGCTGAAAAAGAACTTCCTAAGGTAAGGCTCCTGTTTCAGCAACCGAATAACCAGTTTATTATATTGTAAGTGTAACCAGTGTATTTTATTGTGCCCCTAAAGACAATTATTTTTTTGTGTGTCGTTAAACCTAGTGGCCCGTTTTTATATATAGCACTAGTTACTGGTTTGTGTGTTGAGAATGGGTGAAAATATTAGTTTCAAAAACGTTCCATTCAGAACAAACAAAAAGAAGAGTGGGAAAAACAACAAGAAGGGTTCCAAGAATCCGCACATGATGAGTTTCAAAGAACGCAATGGTTCCGCCCATACTGAAAATGAGCTGAAACTTAAAAACAGCAGCCAACAGAAACAGAAGAACAAACAAAAAAACGATAGACATATAGAAGCAAAGCAGCAAAAGAATCAGAGTCTTGGCACTAACACATTAGCTGAAATAAGCTCAAAGAAAGGGATGAAGGCTAGAAAGGCAAAAAAACTTGACGCAAAGAAAAATTTTTCTGGTGAGCATCCTGAAAGAATGCGTAAATCAAGTTTTAACAGAATCACTAAGAATTTTGAAGTTTTCAATGACAATGAACTATATGAAGAAAGATACTCAGATATGTCTAGTAAGGAAGTGACGCCTCAAATGCACAACTTCAAGCATCCTGATTCAGTAGTGAATCACGAAGATGACGATATAGTGTTTAATCTTGAAGATTTGGTCTCAGAGGATGAAAATGTAGATCCGCAAATTGAAATTGACGATGTTTCCGAGGGTGATGAAGAGTATTATCCAAGTGCTGAGGTAAAAAATAGCAATAAACTTGTGACTGAAACTGCTGAGGAAATTTCTGAGGAAAATGATTTAGCAGGAAATAATGATTTTATACAGTTTGAATCAGAGGAGGAAGAAGAAGAAGAAAGCGAAGACAACTATACACCAACACCGCTCCCCGTTGCCACCGAGTATCCATGGTTGGCGCTGTCTAAGGAAAAGTTTAAAAAGGAGAGAGATTATGAGATTTCAAGTCAGCTATCCATTGAAGTCGAATCGTTTGTAAAATATATTTCTCCTTCCAAAGAAGAAATCTTGAAGAGAAATGAAGCATTAAGTAGTTTATGTGAAGCTGTAAGTGAACTGTGGCCAGATTCTCAACTGCTGCCATTTGGTTCCTATGCCACAGATCTCTATCTGCCACAGAGTGATATAGATTGTTGTGTGATTTCAGAGGGAAAAAACAAGAACAACAAGTCATCCTTATACGAGTTGGCTTCTTTTCTAAAATATAAAAAACTAGCAACAAGGGTGGAAGTGATAGCAAGTGCGAGAATTCCTATCATCAAGTTTGTGGAAGCTAAGTCAGGAATTCACTTTGATGTTTGTTTTGAGCAAGAAAGCGGTATTACCGTTGCGAAAATGGTCTCCAGCTGGATCTATGAGGTGAGTGGTTTGAGGGAATTGGTTTTAGTGGTAAAGCAGTTTTTGTCTTCTAGAAAATTAAATAACGTAAGATTCGGTGGTTTGGGTGGTTTTTCAATGGTTTGTATGTGCTATTCTTTTCTAAAACTGCATCCAAAAATATCTGCAAAATGCATGGATCCTTTAGAAAACCTGGGTACCCTCTTGATTGAATTCTTTGAGTTATACGGTATTCACTTCAATTACGAGGCTGTTGGTATATCGTTACTGAGCGATAGCTTTGGGTATTTGGCAAAGAGGGCACATCCGGAGTTATCCTTTTCAAGAGCTCCAAGAAGAGGGCCTCCAGATAACTATTCTTTGATCATTCAAAATCCTTTAAGTCCTAATGAAAACATTACTGCAGGTACCTTCAGACTAAGGTGGATAACTAAGGCTTTCTTTGGTGCATATCAGCTGCTGTGTGAAAGATGTTACCAACTGGATAAAGAACCAAAAAATAATAGAATTAACCAATCCATTCTCGGTGTTATAATCAAATATAAAGGCCAGGAAAGAGAGTTTTCTGATGACAGAGCTGATGTGACAAATGAGGCTAGACTCAAAGTTCGCCAGTTTGTTGATCAAAAACTGAAGAAAGAGCAGTCAGAAGATTTCGACCCTAGAGTCTACCACATGACTGACAGTGAAAACGAAGAGGATCTATATGTTATTCCTAAGCCAGTCAATGGTAAGAAAAGAGGAGGTGATGCTCTGGTTTCTGACTCCACCAAGAAGCAGAAGGTTTCTGATCTTCTAGGATTAGACTAGGTTTGGTGAAACATACTGGTCTGTGCTAAAATAATAGTCTGAGCAACATATAGTAGGTTTTATTAAAATGCTGGTCTCCACAAAATACACTGGATCATGCTAGAATAATAGTATAAACTAATTAAACTATTCAATACTGGAATGTGCTAAACCGAACTATATAACCTAGGTTTCGGCAGCAATATCTCAGACTCCACTCGTTCAGCTTAGGTTTTTGTTTGATTTGGACTAAATGTGCTTTCCTTTTAGTCGTAATTAGATTAAATTTGTTCAGTTTTGATTAAATCTGTTTTAATTTTCATGAGGTGTAGTTTAAATTTGTTTGGCTGGCTGTGCGTGTCTATATATTGGTATCATTAATGAATTTTTACAGAGAGAAACCATCTCTCTTCAAAGTCAGCTGTTTTTCAGTTCTTTACGTAATTTCTTGAACTTTTTTTCTTTTAGTCTTTTTTCCTTTTCTCTTGCTCTTATTTTTTCCCATTTAATCTTGTCATCCTGGCTTACTTCTTTTTCTGTATAGTAGCCCTGTTCAAAGAGCTGCTTTAACTTCAAAAAACAATCTGCCTCATTCAGGTGCCTTGAGCGGTGAGAATCAGATTGGATCACGAGTGAGTCCTGGTTGGGTTTATAATAAAGTTTCATCAAGTCAGATTTCTCAAAATTAGTCTTTTTGTTTCCATTTATCAGTTGGTCAAGAATGAAACTTGGAATCCATCTGTGTTGATCTTGCGCACTGGGTGTTTCAATATTGAATCCTGCTTTGCTGAAGTTCAAAATTTTTAAAGAGCATTTTGTATTCAGTTTATTAACATTTTGTCCTCCTGGTCCAGATGATCTGACGTACTGGATTTCGTAACACAACTTTGGAACTGAATTTTTAGTGAATTTGCTTATCCATTCAGCATAGTATCTGTTCGGGTCATTGGTGTATGAGGAGAAAAATTGGTGCCGTTTAAACATAATATAAGCTCCGTTTCCTCGAAGGGAAAATAAATTCCATAAATGGGGCCCCTCTGAACCAAAAAGTGTTCTGCCAAAAATCATGCCAAAGCCATAAAAAACGAGGTTTTTGAATCTTTTGGAAGACTTTATTGAAACTTATTTTGTTACAAGTGCATCTTTTTCATAGATATTTTCTGATATTGTGAATTAGATGAGCAGTATCCGCGGAGACACGTGATACATGTTGAACCATTTGCTGTTAGCATGTGATCGTACCAAAAAATAGTTGCTTAAACTTGGTGCTTTATGGCATTGGAGGACTGAAAATATTATGATAAAATAAATGAATACAAGTTTTGTCGACTAATAACTTCTAGTATGTGATAAATACTGGATGATTCTAATATTGAAGTTAGGACAGAACTTATAAGAGAACACCTAGTGTTTTTCCTGCTTAAAAAAAAAGCACAACCATGCACCACTACTTTGTTCAGTCAAAATAGAAGTTGTGTTAAAGTTTAAAATAATTAAATGACAGCTCAATACATATAAGGATTCTGATAAACGACTTCCAGTCACTTAAACCAATTTTTGCTTGAATGTTAGTACTATAGGCAATGGTTTCGGGATCAGCTTCAGCACGTGTTTAAGGCGTTTAACTAATATGACAGGCCATTAAAATAATTTTGCGCTACCATGTGAACCATTTCAGCTATCTTTTCTTCATAAACTAACTTTTTTCATCAAAAAAAGTTTTTTTAACGCATTTAAATTGGTTTGAACGCATAAAATGCGTTAGAATGTACACAGCAAAAAGTTAAAAAACTAAACACGAAAATTATAACTGATAAGAACTCTCTGAGAGATTTAGATGCAGGTTAGGAGTGTTCATATAGCCAAATTGAGTCTATGCTAGCAGATTTTGAATGGGTATTTAATATAAAGTGTGGAAAACCAATCTAATTTGATAGCTGCAATTTATGCACATCAATTAACTGTAGAACAAAATAACTACTACATACACAATTGTTTTACGAATGGTTTTTTTCCTGTGTTTCATTGTAACAGCATACTATTTTTTACCATTTTTTCATTAGTAGTATAAGTGTAGAGAGGCTGACAAGATGTATCAGAGTTTTTGAGGCTAACAGTGATAAGATGGTAGTGTTTATGTAAACTATGCTCTAAGCGGTTAGTAACCTTTCCAGTACCACAGTCAATAACATGTTCTAAAAAAACTAATTTTTCAGCTGATTACAAAGTCAGTATTCGGCGTACTTTTATTAATTTTTTTTTTTTGCCGTTTTTTTAATATAAGTTGTTTAGCTGAAACATTTTTGGATGCAGTTTCATGAAACTTGTATTTTTCTTCTTTATCGTATATTTAAGTTATTTACCCTGGTTGATCACGTGAAATATTGTTAGTCTAAAAAATAGTATATCCTGATACGGAAATGTGTGCGTAAATAAACTAATTGTTAAAAAAAAAAAAATACTATATTTCTGATATATTTTAATAGTTTGAAACTTTGCATAAAACCTATACAACGACTGCTTATAAAATACTCTTTGAAAAAAGGGTTTGTTTTTATAATAAAATAACAAAACTAAAAAACAGTATTTTTTTAAAATACAAAACCTAAATAGTATAAAGGTATACCCAACGTACAAAACATGAAAAACCCGTTCATGGATCAAAGAGTCAATAATGACTTCGAAATTAATAGCGAAGCATTCTCATCAAGAGAAAGATCTGTTTTCCAGACGCCAACAAAAAGAAATATTTATTCTGATTTTAATAATGATGCTACTCCCCAATTAGCATCACCATCAAAGGCAGCTTTGAAATATTCTCCAAAGCGAAAACCTAACAATTCACATATACTTCCAATTCATAATGGCGTAGATGGTGACAGATCTCCTGTTAGGCAAATACCAAGATCTGAAGCTGTAAGATTGGAGTCTCCTGTAAGAGATTCGCCAGTTATTTATAATCTACAAGAATATAATTCTGACGATGAAGATGAGGAAAATAACTTCTACAACAGCTATGAATCCCCATCCAAAGTTCCAGCTACTTTTGCTGAAGTTGATTTATCAGATTCCCAATCTTATACCAATAGTGCATACAAGGAAAGAATGAGTAGTTATTCTTCTTATTCATCCTCTAATTTTTCTGGAGACACATTTCAGCAAACTAAATTTAACACCAATCATCACGATTTGCAATATATCAGAAGAGCTCAGTCAACTGTTCGCCCAAAAGTACCTAAAGCCAAAGCAAACAATATCTTGACTTTAGATAACCCAATTCCTTCTGGAATTTTGGATGTTTTACCAAACAAATCATCTCCAGAATTTACTGAAATGAGATATACAGCAGTAACATCAGATCCTGATTCCTTTGCAAACGATGGTTATTCTTTGAGATTTTCAGATATGAACAGAGAATGTGAAATTGTTGTTTGTATCACCATGTATAACGAAGATAAATATTCATTAGCTAGAACTTTGCACTCTGTTATTAAGAATGTTACAGAGTTATGTAACAGAGAAAAATCTAGAACCTGGGGAAAAAAGTCATGGAAAAAGATTCAGGTAGTTATTGTATCAGATGGTAGATCCAAAATCAATAGAGGTTCTTTAGACTATTTAATTTCTTTAGGTATTTACCAGGAGGATATGGCAAAAAGCAGTGTTAATGGAGTTCCTGTTCAGGCCCATCTTTTTGAATTGACAACTCAGATATCAATTGATGAAGACTTGAATTATGTTTCAGAAGTTCTGCCATGTCAAATTCTGTTTTGTTTGAAGGAAGAAAATAAAAAGAAAATTAATTCTCACAGATGGTTATTTAATGCATTCTGTCCTATATTAGATCCAAATACAATTACATTAGTAGATGTTGGTACAAAATTGGGCTCTCACTCATTATATCACATGTGGAAACAGTTTGATATGGACTCGAATGTTGCAGGTGTTGCTGGGCAAATCATTGCCATGAAAGGTAAATACGGAAGAAAATTGTTAAATCCAATTGTTGCTGCACAAAATTTTGAATATAAGATGTCTAATATTTTGGATAAACCTTTAGAGTCAACCTTTGGTTATATTTCAGTTCTTCCAGGTGCTTTATCTTCTTATAGATATAGAGCATTAAAAAATAATGAAGATGGTACTGGTCCCTTACATTCCTACTTTTTAGGTGAAACACAAGATAATGGAACAAGTGATGTTTTTACAGCAAATATGTATTTGGCTGAAGATAGAATATTATGTTGGGAATTAATTGCAAAGAAAGACAGTAGGTGGGTTTTAAAATATGTTAAAGAAGCTACAGGTGAGACGGATGTTCCAGAAGAAATACCCGAATTTATTTCACAGAGAAGACGTTGGTTAAATGGTGCTATGTTTGCGGATTTATATTCTAAATTGCACTTCTACCAAATTTTCAGAACTAGACACACAGCAGCAAGAAAGAGTGCTTTGTTAGTTCTATTTTTCTACCAATTTGTCCAATTTTGGTTCTCCTGGTTTTCTATTGCTAACTTTTATTTGACATTTTATTTCTTAGCAGGTTCAATGGTTAAACTGATGCATAACGGTATTTACTTGTTTACCTTTTTCAAATACCTGTTGCTATCCACTATATGTGCTTTGTTCATTATTTCTATGGGAAATAGACCACAGGGTGCAAACCATCTATTCATTCTATCCATGGTAATTCTGTCAATTTGTACATTGTTTGCACTTATTACAGGTTTGTATTTTGCTGCTACTACCTTGGAAAAGGGTACTGAAGCACATAGCATGTTTGTAAAAATTATTGGATCCTTGTTGAGTACTTATGGTCTTTACATATATTCCTCAGTGATATACCTGGATCCATGGCATTTGATTCATTCCTTCTGTCAATATCTGTTAATGGTTCCAACTTTTGTATGCACTTTGCAAATCTTTGCACTATGTAATACACACGATGTTTCCTGGGGTACTAAAGGTTCTACCAAAGAAGATAAACCAAAATCAGAGGCGGTTATTACAGCTGGTCCAGATGGTAAGACAGTTATTACTGGTACAGAATGGCCACAAGATATTGATAGAAAATATATTGAAGTTAGAAACAGACTGAAAGAGACTGAAGTTCTTGATATCAAAGTTGATCAAGCTCAAAAAAATACAGATTACTACAGAGATGTTAGAACAAGAATTGTTACTATCTGGATGTTATCTAATCTAATTTTGTGTATGATTATAACGCAGATATATGGTCCTGAAGACATGTACAAAAACAAATATTTGGTCTTCATTTTGATATCTGTTGCTGCATTGGCATTATTCAGAGCCTTCTTTTCTACTCTGTTCTTGGTAATGAAATATGCAAGATCCATAATTAGTTTCAGAAACAAGTACAAGAGAAACGGTGGTGTCAGTGTTGAATTACCAAAGTGGATGAGCAAATTCAAAAAAAATTCATATGAAACTGAAAAATAATACCTACTTCTTTAAAACTGAAAAAAGAATTCAAATATAATTACAAGTTACTAAATACGATATCAAAACGTTGATCTTTATGTAAAAGATTGTTAGACAAATATTTTAGCTTTCTATATTAGCGAAAATAATCTGGATTTTTTTTTTTTTATTGGCACGTTTTAATTAACCGATTTGATTTTATTAATAATACCTAACGATGACAAAAACATGAAAATAAGTTTAAAAAATACACAAAAACTTCAATTATTTTTAAACATCATAATTCTTTTTAATCAAATATATATAAAAAAATTGTAGTTGGTTTAAAATATAATTTCTAGTTTAAACCCCCCTATTCAGATATTCTTATGATGAATAATTTAAAAGGTGGTATAGTGCTTTGATAGCATTTTAATAAGTGAAGCTCAGTTTTTTTTAAAAATATTAAATTTTTCTTAATACCAAGTAAAAATATATTGGCTCAATTAAAAAACAAATGCCAATAAAATCGCTATCAGTAGATTCTTTAGGTACAAGAAATGTAGATTTCAGTGAAAAAGAAAAACTGCAAATGCAGCGAAAGAAAACTTTAACTAAGCCTGAAAGAAACAATTTAGATGATCCAAACAATGTGAACCATTATTATGCTCAAAAAGTAAAAACAACAGAAAATGCAGTGGTTTTAGCCTCAACAACTGGAATAGATCCCTTTGTTGCTAATTCACTTAGAGAAAACACAATTAAAAGGCACAATAAAAGACAGCAAAATGATAAGTCAAATGTTAAACAAGAACATGAGAAAAAACTTGGAAGGACAGATACATGTTGGATTATTTATTGTTATATTGTAACATTCTGGGTTAGTTCAAGAATTATGAAATGGTTTGGAATGCGAACTAAAGAACGGCAAATGGCATGGAGAGAGAAAATAGCATTAATAACAGTTATTTTCTACTGCGGCGCATTTATCACCTTTTTAACGTTTGGGTTTAATACAGTACTTTGTAAACCAAAAAGTTTAAATTTGATACCTTTTAATAATATTCAACAAAATCAAGTAACAGTTCATGGATTTGTTTATAGCAGTCAAGAATTTGATATCTTTGGCATTGAAGAAGATATTGACGGAAAAGATCTTTCTTTTTTGTTTCAAAATGTAAATGGAAATTGTAAGGGTTTAATAAAAAGCAATCAATATGACAGAGATGAGTTGCCTTTTTATTTTCCTTGCACACTTTCAAAAAACAATATAGCAGAGTCAAAATGTATAAACTCTCCAAATGAAAGGAAACACTTTTATAGCTTGAAACCTGTAGGGGAAATCATGTACAGCTGGAAAAATATTTCAAGTATCGATAATCTGCGGTTAGTAGTTTATGACGGCAACGTCATTGATTTAAATACTATATCCTATCTACAGGATTTTCATGACATTACATACCCTGTTGAGTTTGATTTGCTCTTGCAAGGTTATTACAATGGCAATGATATTTCTCATTTCTTTTCTGATTACGCAAGAGGTCAGCAAGTAGGAAGGTGTCTTGTTGAAATAGCAAGAATTGGAACAGTGGATTCAGAAACTGTTGGCTGTGTTACTTCAAAAGCTTTTTTAACAATATCGTTGATTTTGATTATTGGTATAATATTTCTTAAATTTTTAATTGCAGTATACTATTCCTGGGTTATTGCCCCTAAACAAGGAGTTTGTAAAAAAAACAAATTGACTAAACAGTTTTCAGAGAGTTCCATTAACTCTATCAAAGTTGATTTGAATAAATTAAAAAAGTGCAAACATACATCTGTTGCAATACAAGAGTACATAAAAAATAACAGCTTGGATTTTGGTAGCTTTGAAAACGAAAACATTTGTGCTTCTAAATCAATTATATCCTTAGGGCTAGATGAAGAAAATGCATTTCTACCTGGCTCAAGCACATCTCATAATGGCGCAAAAGAGCTTATTCCACCTTTTAGCCATACCTTAAATCCTAGTATAGTTTGTAAAAAAGCTTTAAAGCAACCAAATCCTGATTATATGCCTTTTGATTTTCCCCTATTGCACACAATATGTTTTGTAACTTGTTATTCAGAAGCAAAAGAAGGAATTAAAAGTACATTAGATTCTGTTTGCAGAACAGACTATCCAAACACCCACAAATTACTTATGGTGGTTTGCGATGGTTTGATTAAAGGAAGTGGAAATGACAAAAGCACGCCAGAAATAGTGTTGGATATGATTGATAACTTTACTGTGGATCCTAAATCAGTTGAGCCGCACTCATATGTTGCTGTTGCTTTTGGCTCAAAAAGGCACAATATGGCTAAAGTTTATTCTGGGTTCTACAAATACGAAGCAGAAACATCAAAAAAAACCCCTTTGAACTTGCGCAAACAAACTATTGAAAGTGTTCCAATTATTTGTATTGTTAAATGTGGAACAGAAGAAGAAAGAGAACAAAGTAGCAAACCAGGAAACAGAGGTAAAAGAGATTCACAAGTTATTTTAATGTCTTTCTTAGAAAAAATATTTTTTAATGATAGAATGTCACAGCTAGAATATCAAATACTAAAAAACATTTGGATGGTTACAGGGATTATGGCCAACTATTATGAGCTTGTATTAACAATTGATGCAGATACTGTTGTTTTTAAAGATGCTCTTAAGCATATGGCTACTGAAATGTGTAAAGATCCAGAGATTATGGGACTTTGTGGGGAAACTCAAATAGAAAACAAGCTTGCTTCATGGGTAACTGCAATTCAAGTATTTGAGTACTTCATATCTCACCATCAATCTAAAGCGTTTGAAACTGTTTTTGCAACAGTAACTTGTCTTCCAGGTTGTTTTTCAATGTACAGAATAAAATCCCCAAAAGGTAATAAGGGGTTCTGGGTGCCATTATTAGCAAACCCAGATATTGTAGAAAGATATTCAGATAATGTTACAAACTCATTGCATAAAAAAAATCTTTTAATGTTGGGTGAAGATAGGTTTTTGACCTCTTTGCTTCTCAAAACTTTTCCAAAAAGAAAACAAGTCTTTTTGAAAAAAGCTATTTGTAGAACTTTAGTTCCAGACACTTTTCCGGTTTTATTGTCTCAAAGAAGACGATGGATAAATTCAACTATTCACAACCTTATGGAATTGTTATTGGTTAACGATCTTTGTGGTGTGTTTTGTTTTTCAATGCAGTTTTTAATTTTTATTGAGCTTATTGGCTCATTGGTGCTACCATTAGCTATCAGTTTTACTATTTACGTAATAATGTTTTCAATTTTTAGCAACCCCACGCCTTATTTGACATTGATATTGTTAGGGGTTATATTGGGTTTGCCAGGTGTTTTAATTTTTTTAATTGGTGCCAGTTTAATGAATTTTGTATACATGATTATCTATATCATTGCCTTGCCAATATGGAACTTTGTATTGCCTGTGTATGCTTTCTGGAAATTTGATGATTTCTCTTGGGGAGAAACGAGAGTCATTGAAGGAGAAAACAAACATGAAGATGAAGTTGGGTTGTTTGATTATACGAACATTTATATGGAAGACTGGCGAGAAATAGCAAGAACTGAAGAGGTTTAAAAAATAGTATTAATGGAAAAAGTTTCATATCAATTTAGGAAAATTAACTGGATGCTTTATATAATTTCAAAGTTTTTGTTGTGAGTGCGCAAAGCATGCTCCACTTGTTCTTTCCAATTAGAAGAGCTTTTTAACTTTTGATTGGGTTTATTAAACACTTGAAAGGTAAATTGAGCTAAATCATTCAGTTCATGTAAGTTGTTAAAATAATCCTCATTCATTAGATAAACTAGTCTCAAATCACAGTCCAAATCTGTCAACTTCTGATCAGCAGCAATGTTGCTAAAAGATCCCCTTGTTATATATTTTGGATTCTGCTGAGAGGAGGGTATGGAAAGTTTGCGAGGACTTCTTCCTGAAGTTTCATAACCTGTTAGTTCATAAATGTTGTTTTTCTCATGTTGGTCCATGGCATCTTCTTCTTCTTCTTCTTCTTCTTCTTCTTCTTCTTCTGCAACAGCTTCTTCCATGTTCTCGCTTGCAGTACTTATAAGCTGTTTTCTTAATTTTCTATCTTGCTGATATTTTAAGTCAACAAGTCTCTCATGAAATTCTTTTGGATTATCTACATATTCAACAAGTTTAGAAATAAACTCATCAAAGTTTTGAGCATCTGGTCTCAAAAAATAAAGGCAAATCACAATATCTTCTTTTTTATAACTTGGGATGATGATAAACTTGTTTTCGAGTCTTGCGGTTGGGAGTAAATCACATAGTTTCATATATTCTATATAAGTTGTGTGGTAATCCGACAAGTCTAAATTTGTTGTCCAAGAGCCATCAGTAGAAACCTGTTCTAAAATTATTTTCTTTTCCCCTTTCATGTATTTGGTATGTTGGGTACTCGATATATTTACTTTATAATGTTTAATTAATATAGTGCTTTAACAAAAAATTAATTTCTTAATGATAAAAGAAGTCAGAAACAACACAACCTGCTAACCAAATTTTCTTCAATTTGTTTTGTAGATATATTTTATCCATCGAATTTTTCAAATATTGCTAATAAATACAGTGCCGATTAATGATGTGTTCAGTAAAATAATTAGTATGTAGTTCAGTACAACCAAATTGTTTTAAGGGGATTTATTTCAGCTTGCGGTCTATTTTTTTCGGCTAAAATAGTATTCCAGCTTATTAGTATTGGGGTGTAGGCTGCAAAAAAACTGGGGTCACTGAAAAACAAATAACTTTAATACTCAATTTGCATACATATTATAATTATAAATGCAGTAATGCACTATCACAGAAACAGCAATACATAAATGTTTTTTATGTTATAATGAAGTATAAAAGGTGCATTTCAACCAGGCGAGTAAAGTAACCTTAAATGGCTACAGTAATAGTTATATATCTGAATCACAAAGGCAGCTTATCAAATTAGTGAACTTTTCAGCAGGCCTATCATGGCACTTGTTTGAATATTGTTATTTCCACCTTTACTGATTCCATATTCTAAATCAGAAAGTTTAGTCAGCAAATTCTGTTTTTTAGATACATCTATCTCATATTCGACAATAATATTTACAAACGCATTTATTATGTCCATTAAAGCAAGTCCCTTATCTCTTTGAAGATTCATTAGTGTGTAATAACTTGTCTGGATTGAATCATTAAGTATAGAATTTAAACACGTTTGTATGTCATTAACAGTCGGTAGTCCTACACATTCGTAAACCATATCTTCATCAATGCTCTCCTTTTCTTCTATGCCCAAAGTTGTATTACAAGCCTGCAAGATGTTAATTGTTTTTCTCATATCTCCTTTAGCAATTTTAAGAATAGCCATCACTGCTTTCTCCTCAATCTTAATGGATTCTATGGTGATTATATTCTTTATTCTTTGGTACGATGACTCCACAGGAAGAGGCTGGAATCTAAATCGTGTGCATCTTGACAGCAAAGCAGGAATAATTTTGTATGAATAGTTGGCTAAAATAACAAATCTAACATTTTTAGTGTATTTTTCAATAACTCTTCTTAAAGCGTTTTGAGCAATGTTTGTCATTGCATCAGCTTCATCTAAAATCACGAGCTTAAACATTTTCAAGTTCTTTTTATTGCTTTCGCCAAATGATATTTGTCTAGTTGAAGCAAAATCTTTAATCTGATTTCTAACCACGTCAATACCTCTGTCATCAGAAGCATTAAGTTCCAAAATGTTTTTTCTGTAGTTGTCTGCACCGTATATTTCTTTTGCCAAAGCTATAACCATGGATGTTTTACCCGTACCTGGAGGGCCATAAAAAAGCATGTGTGGTAGAGAAATAGCATTGTTATCAGCTGAACTGTTCTTAATAAAGTTTCTCAAAGTCGAAGTTATAGAATCCTGACCATATACTTCTGATAAAGAATTTGGTCTATATTTTTCAATCCAAGGTAGATTATCGTGACTAGCTGAAACCATTTTTAATTAGAATATATTAATTTTAAAATGTATCCTTGGGTTTAAAAAACATAAAAATATATGTAAGTATAACTGTGAAACACTTTAAATCTATTCTGTTTGATATGGGTATACTTTCATACGAAGTTTCAATTTCAGTTTTCGTGTTTTTTTTTTTGTTAGGTGAAATTTCAAAATAAATCGTGGAAAATTTTTAGGTGCAAGAATAAGTCACGCGTAACAGAAATGAAAAAAAAAAAAAACAGGAGCAAAAAAAGCACATATGGCAAAGCAATTTTAAGTATAACTAGAACACTACTTTAATTCAATCAAAGTAATGACACAGTCAAGAAAAGAAATCTATTTTGCAAGTTTAAAAAAAAATATTACCAACCTTGAAACCAAATCTTATGTATAACTGTTGGCCTAACAAAAAAAAATTATCAGTAAAAAAAATAAACGTCACAGACAGGATTCGAACCTGCGTGGCCAAAGACCATTGCCTTAGCAGGGCAACCCGTTAACCACTCCGGCACTGTGACTATTAAATGTGGCTACATGACGCAAAAAGTGTTGAGATCCTTTTATACCTTGTATTCACGTGACCATCTGCTTCAATTTTCTATAGATTTTTTTTTTTTTTTTTATTTTTTTTTTTGTTTGCTTGTATTAGTACTAGTTTATGTTAACAAAAAAATTTCTTTTCTTCAATAATAAGAAAATGTTGTTATGTTGGCACATTTCCTTATTAATATATCAATATATCTTACGTAAAATATTAAGTTTAAAACAATTTTTTAACTTAATAAAAACAAAATATTTAGCTTAAAGACCCGGTTTCATTATCTATCTCACCATCCCAGTAACTTATGGCAAGCACCTTATTCAGTGCTTCTAAAACGTACATTAACGTTACAGCCATCAATAAAAGTGAGGCCAATGGTGTTGCTAATATGGAAATGAATATTAAAAGAGATAGAAAAAGCTTTAAAAAGATTAAAACAAAAAGCATTGATGCTGATGAAGTTGTTTTGATTAACGAGGACGATTATTCTAACAGCAGTTTTTTGGATATGTACGAGACAGCAGAGGAATCCAGTACTAATGACTATGAATCAAGAAATACGGAAGGAGAAACAAATAATAAGGAGATAGACGGTAAAAGTTCATATCTCTATAACGGGCAACTGCCGAGATGCAACGAAAAGATTTTAAACAATATGCAAAATATCACAGAGTATGGATTCTTAATACCGGACAACAAGCTTTACCAAGAGTATAGTCAATGGTATAATAGCAAATTTAAAATAGAGTCGCAGAGACTAAAACAATTTGAAAAAGAATTTGCAAAGACAGTTATCAATGACAACGAAATGGTAACTTTGGATTATCAGAACAGAGTATATCAGTTTGCAATGGAAAATGGGATTCCATCAAAGTATAGATTTTTTCTTTGGTCAAAATATACAAACCTAAATTCTTACAAGGAATATAAAAAACTTCTAGAGCAATACAAAAATAGGTTTACAGAAGCTCTAGATATCCCAGACAAAGAAATTATTAACAATGATCTATTACGGACCTTCCCAACTAACATTCATTTTATGACTTCGCCTAACATTGATAGAAACAATATGATAGATACACTGGAGCAGCAACTTTCTCTTTTTTCAATTTTACACAAGAGGGATGTTGGTTATTGTCAGTCTCTAAACTATCTTTGTGGTTTGGTACTACTGATATCCCCCTCAAATTCGAATGATGATGGCTATAGAAGATATGAGTTACTAAACACACTTGTGACTAAAATTGGTATTTCATTTTATGACAATACGTTATCTGGTTTAATGAAGTTTCAGGAGACATTGCTGGTATTAATTTACCACTATTTACCAGATTTGTTTGTTATTTTATTTAATTCTGATGAAGAAGGGGATGCCTTAATCGACAGCATATTAGAACAAGAAGATAAAGATGGAACTGCTAACCCTAAAGAAAATATAGAAATGCCTGTTTTGATGATTTACTTGAGTAAGTGGGTTTTGAACTGTTTCATCAATATACTACCCTTTGAGTTTTGTTTAAGAATAGTGGATTTAATTATTTTGACAAACGAGGATGGGATAACTTGGATCTATAAAATAACCTTGGTATTGCTAGATATTGCATTAGAAGAGTTTAGAAAATCAGACTATTATAAACACAATGCTTCTACAAATTCGGGTCAGCAGGAAAAAAAATTGAAGCATTCTCTGAGTTTGAAGCTTAACAAAGTTTTGAAGCACAATTCAGAATTCACCAGCAAAGTGGTACCTAGAAAAAGCATAAGGAAAAGCAAAGACAAAAATTTCTTTCAAAGCAGCAACGGTCTGGAGATGGAATTTTTAAAATTACTCACTGATTTATATCAGCAGGAAAAATACGGCTCTTTGGAATTTGATAGTGTTATTTTGAAGAGACTGAATAAAAGCCAGTACAAAGATATAAACATGGCAAAAATAAAAAAACATCTTTTCCTGCAAAGAATGACAAGAAAAGAGAAGTTAAAATATAGGTTGAAGTTAAAAAAACTGGATTGAAATTGACTAAATTTATATAATCTAATAACAGAAGTGCCGGATAACAAGAAAACTAATATCAAATTTTAAGACCATTAGTCGCTGTGTCTGAAACCAGATATCTTTTTATACACACCTATTTAGTTTGCTCCCAGCCCAATTGCAACTTTTTCAGTGCTTTTAATCCCTCAGAAGCACCGTACTTTTTTTCTAAAATGGCTTGAAACTCCTTCCATGGAATCACAATTTCTTCGCTTTCAACAAACTCCTCTTGTTCTGGCTCTGGCTCATCAGGCTTAGGCTTACACATTAAGTTCAAAGTAAGTTCATCACCTTCGACATTAGCAAGTATATCTGATAAAGATAAGTAATCCAACAACACTTTACCCTTGTTTAATAATTTAAATTCAGAGTATGCTGGCAATCCTTCAACGGCTAAGTATTCCTTTAAATCTTGAACTGTGCTGTAGTCGCTTGAGTTTACCTTTAAGACAGTTTTTGGTTTAATACATTTCAAAATAACAGTTTTGTTAATTATGGAATTTCCAGATGATTCAGAAGCACCTTTTTCAGTAGCTAATTTTGCTTTCTTGTAAGAATATTTGAATGGTGGCAAAGGAGGACCTAAGTTAACTAATTGTGACTGTGGCTTTACATAATCATCATCCAATTTGAAAGGATGGATAGATGCTAAAGATAACAAGTTGTCAACAAACTCAGCTTCTGTTAGCGCAATTGACATAATTTATTTATTGGTATTTATAGTGGTTTTTGTTATTGTCCTTTTTTGAATATTGTATAAAAACAAATCGAGAAGGCAGTGATTTTAGGCACAAATCGAAAAATTTCATGGTAACTTTTTTTTTTTTTTGCAGGCGAACTTTTTTAATGTGTTAAAAAAAAAAAAAAAAAAAAAAAACCCCAAGTCACGTTGTTGCCTGTCAACAAATCTGTTTTACCCGACCAAATAAGTAAAGCAAAACTTAAAACAGCAGGTAATAGAATAAGCCTGTAAAAGGCATTCAAGTCTTTTGATTTAAGTAAAAATGTTTTAGATATAGATAGTTTAGTTTTACATAAAGTTGTTTACAAAAATAATTTTGTATTTCTTATAGTCTTTTTATTAATGTTTCAAAGGTCTCTATTGAACTGTAAACAAGTAAAAAAAAAAAAAAAAAAAAAAAGATGTATTATACCTTTTTCAAAGAAGCAAACACAAAAAATATAATTAACAAAACATATGTTTAGTTATTTTTTTTTCGTAAAAAATATTCAATCAGTTGTAGACTGATAGATTTAACAAAAAATAAAAAAAGAAATTGACGACAACCACAGGATTCGAACCTATGCGGGCAGAGCCCAAAAGATTTCTAATCTTACGCCTTAACCACTCGGCCAG
>JAFNJT010000172.1:0-17520 GCA_019649525.1 Hanseniaspora lindneri
ATGTATATAACTAATGTATACTACCGACAGCGTTCAACACCATAATCATAAATCATATCAACTTCCCCTACAACAAACACTCATCAAATTTTACCTACCTTGTTAGCTCAGTTGGTAGAGCGTTTGACTCTTAATCAAAATGTCAAGGGTTCGACCCCCTTATGAGGTATAAATTTGAATTTGATCTCCACCTTGTTAGCTCAGTTGGTAGAGCGTTTGACTCTTAATCAAAATGTCAAGGGTTCGACCCCCTTATGAGGTATAAGATTATTTTTTTTTTTGAATTTTTTGTTATAGTGTAGAAGATAATAACATTTCCTGTTGTTATCTTTTTATGCCGTAAATATATGCATATGTTCTGTGTGTTTTTTTTTGTATTTTAATTTTTTTAGAACATGCTTTAGTTAAATGTTTTTCCTTTAAATCAACAAGTTCTAGGCTTGCTGGGGTAATGAGGATCACGTTTAAAAAATTTTCGCCCCAGTGTTATTTTTTTTTCTCTACCTAAAAAAATCTCAAGGAAGACATTATTTGATCCATAAAAATGTCTCTTAATTAATTCGATATATACTAAAAAACCAAGTAGAAAGAACTTATAAGTTCATTTTGATACCATTATACATCCAAAATTTTTACAGGAAGTTTTGTTGTTTAAGATAGACATATTCTTTTTTTCTATTTTTAGTGTACTCAACGCTACTCTGCACCAATCTCAATGAACAACTTTACTAGAAAGTTTAAAGAGCTCTTGTACTCTATCAAGACAGATGATCATTACTCTGAATATGATCACTCAGAAGATGATTTAACAAATAAATTCAAGCTTAAAGAGTTTAATTTAACTAGAAAATTTAATGTGAACAATGACTTAAATGGAAGCAATGGATCTTCTAAAACTAACTTGCATAACCCTACCTCCGCCAAATCGACAGGGAATGATGAGTTGAATCTAAGTGATGATGATGAGAATTATTTTCACAATCCAAACTCTCCTTACGCTAATAACGATTTGGAATACAGCAGTGAGAACATTCACTTGTCTCATTTAGGTGATCATAAATATAGAAACAGTAGTAATGATCTAGATGATGAAGACTATGAAACACCACATGAACCTGCAACTTTAGCAGGAAAAAACGCACCATATGAAAATGCAATAGATGATGGGTCAAAAGAGGTTATTTTGGCTTGGGAATATATTAAGCATTGGTGCAGTGAAAACAGCAATGATCTTTATGCCTCTTTGAACGATCCATGCTCCAGCAAGGATTTGAAGGATGTTGAAAAGGATTTGAACTTAATGTTGCCAAAGTCATTTAAGGTATCTCTGAGAATACATGATGGTCAAGAGTTAGATGGGCTTTCTGGAGTTCAGGGATTGATTTATGGATTGAGTCTCATGACTTTGGATCAGATTGTCTCAATGCAACAAAACTGGAACAAGATTTATCACAATTTGTACACTCTTCAGAGGAACTTGAACAAACTTCCAAAACAAGGCTCCATTCCTCCTAATTATGTTAAACCTTTGTACTGCAATCCTAAATGGATTCCTGTTGTAACAGATAACGCAGGCAACAACATTGCCATTGATTTGGATCCTGGTTTGCAAGGAACATCTGGGCAGGTTATCATATGTGGAAGAGATTTTGATACTAAATTTGTAGTTGCAGAAAACTGGGGAGAATTTTTGTCTAATTTTGTTAATGACTTGAAAAATGGTAATTGGGATTTGGATGAAGATGAAGACAATGATTATTTGAAAGGGGATGGGGAATTGCTTTTTATTGATGCAGTTAACAATTCAAGAATATACGAGGACTATCTGAATGTATTAAAAAGAAGAGTTTGGAGCAGTTGGAAAAAACAGCGTGATTTGGAGCTTTTGGCAAAGAATAAACCAAGATTTAATTCTCCCCCTTCACATTCCCAACCTCAGGCCTCACACTATCAAATTGTCTCTCAAAAAAATTCTATTAGAGATGATAGAGAAGTTGAAAGAAGACTTGGAAGTGTTCGTGATTTTTCAAGTGTTAATGTTGATGAGGGCGCCGCTCAATCTGTAAAAACGCAATCAGAATTAGAGCAGGAGCTAATTGTCTCTGAAAAAGAAGATGAAGAAGTTAAAGTTGAAGCTGAAACTGTAGAAGAAGAAGAAGAAGCTGAAACTAAAGAAGAAGAACCTGCTGAAGTTAAAGTTGAAGCTGAAAATACAGAAGAAGAAGTTAAGGCTGAAACTGCAGAAGAAGAAGAAGTTAAATCTGAACCTGAGCATGTAGAAGAAGAAGCTGAACGTGAACCTGAACATGTAGAAGAAGAAGCTGAAACTGAACCTGAAAATACAGAAGAAGAAGTTGAAGCTGAAACTGTAGAAGAAGAAGTTAAAGCTGAACCTGAACATGTAGTAGAAGAAGCTAACGCTGAACCTGAAAATACAGAAGAAGAACCTACTGAAGTTAAAGTTGAACCTGAATATGTAGAAGAAGAAGTTGAAGCTGAAGCTGAGCATGTAGAAGAAGAAGCTGAACCTGAGCATGTAGAAGAAGAAGCTGAAGCTGAACATGTAGAAGAAGAAGTTGAAGCTGAACCTGAAACTACAGCAGAAGAAGAAGTTAAACCCGTAGAAAAAGGTAATGAAGTCGAAGCTGAAACTGAGCTTAATGAAGAAGCTGCTGAGGGTGAAACTGTAGAAGAAACTGCTGGAACTGAACCTGAAAATAATACTGATGAACCAATAGCAGATATTCCACTCTAATACTGCATAACTACTGTATATAATAAAAATGTTCTTCTCAGAAAAAAGCTATTATAAGACAAAATAAATAAACATAATAAATCTTGCACAAAACTCATTCCAAGCAAATCACCAGATAATTCTTTGGGGGAATGACAAACTCGTCCATGATAGTATCTCAACTTTACAAAAAATTGTAAAAACAACCAAATCAATAAATGCCAACCAAATAAACTCTCTGAGCAGTGTAGCCGCAATATTGCCACCATATTTAGGCATAACAAAGACTCTCCAGACCAAATAAGGAATTATGTAGTATCTTGGCTCAAATAATGGAGTAGGTACTAAGGTTAAAATGATACAAATATAATAAACAAATTTGCTCATGTGAGTAAGCATAAGTGGCAGTTCAAAAGATTTGTGGATTTTCAAAGGGTTCAAGCTATCTGGAAAATGGAGCAATGACTCAAACAGTAAGTCATTCACTGTGTACCATGCAAAATGATAGAATGGTAAAGCTATGAAGTATTTAGTGAAAAAGTTTCTGTAAAGAATTTTCTTGAAAATGTAGAAAGAAAGGTGTCTATTGTCAGATAGTAAAAATGGATGTTGAATGGTAAAGAATCTTATGCAAATTCCAATAATAAAATAGTAAAACAAAGTTATCAATACCCTAACAATATCACCAAATGTCGTCACCAAATATTTTATTATAAACTCCTTATTGAACCACAGTGGAAGAGAGAAGAATGTTATAAAAGAGAAGCAATAAAATATTTGCATCAAATGAAAGGAAAATGAGTGATTCTCTTTATCACCAAATGTTATCGATTTGTTTTTTATTAAAAATATCGAAAACAAGACAAAGTTAGTTGCATATGGAAGAACCAATACATTAAAATGCTTCAACCCCGTCAGAATCAATTTTAAGTAGTTATTGTACCAAAGGTCATTTAAGTCAAATTCAATTATCGCATGTCTTTCAATTGTTAATATCATTATTAAAATTGACCAAATTATATTTGTTTGTCTAAAAAACAAGCTAACCAGACAACAAAGGGAGCTCAACCAAATATATCTCTTTTTAAGTTTCAATATCTCACTTAAAGTTTCCTTTTCTTCAGGCAGTTCTTCATCATGAGGTAAAACTGCAAACATTAATCCCGTAAGCAGCCAGAAAGTTGACCATACTTCTGTATAATATAAGTTGTAATAAGTTGACAAAAGAGGAAACATCACCAAAGAAGGAATAGTAAAACATATAACACTAAGTGAGCATAGGTTAGAGTAAGTGTACAAAGGCATGATAACAGTTCCACAAATCAAATTTATTAGTCTAAATATAGTATTTTCTCTGAGTTTGTACTTTGAAAAATTTAAATAAGATAATGGAGTAACTAAAAGTTTATTCCAAAATACTTGTAAAAAATAGAGCCCTGGTGGTGTGGTTAACTTTGGATCATAGTTTTCCTTAAAATATCTAAAGTCAAACACTTGCATGATGCTATTCATATTCAAATAATGCCTCGATTGTTTTATGTGAAAAATTTCGTCTATAAATTCATTATCTTGAAGTATTCTATTGTTTACAATATAGAACTTGATAAACATGTAAGGAATCGTTACCACAAATAAAAGAAATATGTTCATGAAAATTATCAGCTGCATCAAATCATCACTCATCTCTTCATTTTCTTCACTGCTGAAAAGCAATGAGAGCATTCTATTAAACTTTGATGGTGAATTTAATAGCGTGGTCTCGGGATTATGCTCCGTAGCTTCAGAACCATGTTTCTCGACTTTAGGTGAGGTTGCCGGCTCAGAAATTTCACTCATTTCTAAAAATATGTGTACCAGAATACTTGCCACAGGTTAATGATTCAATAAATAGTGCTACTTGGATATTCGTTACGTTCTAGTTGTAATTACTTCAGGAACAAGACTTTATAGAACCTGAACCTTTTTTTCTGAGTGAAATTTTTTATAATAAATTTCAGATCCAAAAGTACCAATATAACATGGTAGCGCAAGTCAATATAACATGGTAGCGCAAAAAACTTTACCCGAAACTTACATTTTATCAATGTTATCCATTCCATCACTGCAAAACTTCTCTGTAAAGCCATTTGAGTTTGTAATTTTCTTCCAGCACTTCTGCAAATATTGCTTTATTTTTTTTCCTATTTAATGAATACGAGCTAATAGAAGGCTTGCTGGTATACAGTGACTCTATTGTGCAGTACTCATCTTCAACCCAAGATTCTAATATTTTTGTTGGGTTCATTACAAACAAAACAAGAGTCTTTAGTATTATTTCTGTTGCTTTTTTTTTATCTGTCGTTACTATATTTGTAACATTAAAAATTTTCATTGAGGCAGCATCTGTGATATCTTTAAAGTAAGCATAACTTTCTAGGGAGGTAATGGCATTCATTGGATCGATAATATGCACAACTTTATTTGATGTTGAAAAAACAAGTCCCACAGGAATTTTATTAAAATATTCAACTCTAACAACAAACATGTGGTCGCAGTTAGTAAACACTGTCTCCTTTTTCAAAATTAATGAAATTTGTTCAGTGAACTTGGAAATTTGCAAAAATCGTTCCAACATCCAGTATATTTCTGCTTTTTTAAAGCCTACAATATCATCAAATCTGATTTTTTGCAGAACTTCCTTTTCAACAATAGAATCATCTAGCTCCAACAATAAAAAGCTGTCTTTTATAGGGCTATACTTAAACACACTATCTTTACCAAGTTCTGAGGTAAAACAGCTGATAACATTTCTGTAACTTGGCCAAGCAGTGGAAGTTTCAGCTTTATCAAATACTAGGTTTTGTGACTCGCTTATTGACATATTCTGCTCATTGAGATCTTTCAAAACTATTTTAGTCATTGCAACTAAATTTTTATATCTAGTTTTTGATAATTTGTGCATGTTTTTTCCAACTATTTTATTAACAACAGATTTAACTTTATACTTTCTTCTATTCACATCAGATTTTTGCTTTTCTAATCTTTTATATTCCTTAAAAACAAACTCTGATCTGACTCTGTTTGGATCTCTATAATTCAAAACCAGTTGATCATCTTTCAAGGGTGTTGCAAACTTGAAATCCCTTAACTCATATAAGTTTGGTTCCTCTTTTGCTACAAGTATAACTGAAACGCTGGGAACCTTTGACCAAGTATCTAAAACATCTTCATAATTTCTGGCTATCTCCAAAATGTTTAAAAACAAATTATCACCACATTGATATCTATCTGGCTGTTTTGGTACAGGACAGTTTTTAATTTTCCAATCAGAAAATTTTTTCTTAAATAAAACAGATACAGTTTCATGACCATCCAATCCTCCGTTTAATGCTAGTAATATTACTTGTAAAAATCGTCCTCTGTCTTCACCAAAGGCTAATGTAGAATCAAAATAGTAAATCATTCTATCACTTTTTGAAATTAAAAACCCAAACCAGTGTTTTGTATTAGAACAAGTGACAAATGTTTTATCTTTGTTAAAGTATGTATCTTTAACAAATGTATAATCATCAACTGTATCTTCCTTTAGCTGGTTTTTTGCGAGTAAAGCTAAAATAACAAACCTCGGACAGTATCCAAAAGCATCCTTAAAGCCATCAAGGTATAAGCTTCCAAGCGTTAGCGAGTTTATTTGCTTTTCAGTTAGCGGTGAATGATTTACAATACTATTTCCAAAATCTATTTGCACATTCAGTTGTATTGGAGTTTTTAACTGCCCAGCTTGTTCTTTTAAAACTGCTGGCTCATACTCTTCTCTAAAGTTATACTGACTGTTGTTGAAATGCCAGCTAACTTTCGTGTATATCGGGCTCATTTCTTCTATTATTGTATGAATACAATTCTTTCGAGTGCATAAGCATGGGTTCTCCTCAAGAAAAGCATCTTTTGAATCATAACTTTGCAGTATGGTTACAACTTCATTTGCCTTTTGATAAATCCATTCTTTTTCATTCAATGATAATGCTTTTCTTTTTCCAATAAGATTCTTTGCTAAATCAGCTGCCTCATTTGCGAGATCCTTATTTAAAAAATAGTGTTTGGGTATTTCACTTTGTTGAATACGTTGCAGTAAATCACGCAGCTCATTTTGATTTAACTGTTTTTCAAATAGGTTAGACACAATGGTTAATGCTTTAGTGTAAACAGATTCTCTAATTGTTTTAAACAAGGCCTTATTTAATTTTAATATGTAATCGTAACACAATTGTACAATGTTTGAATTATACCTTAGTACTATAACCAATTCTTCCTTCCATCCGTAGTTATAAAACCATATGTCATTTATTTTAATAAATGAAAGCTTAAAGTTTGTTATTTTGTCTTCAAATATTACCAAGTTTTTTTTTCTCTTCACCTTTGGCAAGCTCAGAATTTGACATTGTCTCAATATTGCAAGTGAAACAATGTCAAATGCCTGTATTAATTCCTCGTCAATCAAAGTATTCTTAACATGAATCTTTTTCAGCTCTTTAGCCAAAAGCTTTTTGTGCTCTGCTATATAATCCTTGTTTGCAGTATATTCACCTACATACATTGCTCTTGGCGTAAAATAGAACTTTATGTAGTCAATTATTTCTGGTTCTGATGCCTAGTTTGGTGAGTTTTCTTACAACTGTGATTTTTATTTTCGCGAATGTACCCAAATGGTTTCCTATCTGCACGTGACACTAAACCTAAAATTTGTTTAGATACAAACAGATTAGCTAGTTTGAATAAAAACAGAAGAATGGGTTGTTTAGCGTTGCAAAATTATTGAATAGTTTTTGCATTTTGTTAGAAAAATTAATTTTATTTGAATAACAAAACTATATCTAACTATCAATATTTTTTTGTTCGGGGCACCCGCAGAACGAAAGATTAAAGTTTGGAAAATAAGTAAAAGAAATTGCAGCAACATATTTTAGATAGGTATACTTGTTAGTAAATAAATCTGTTAAAATTTTACAAAAGCAAAAGATCAAAAAGTATTTGTTGTTTCAAAAAAAAATAAATAAGTAATGCTTCCTCCAGTGGAACCTGGTTGTCAAACTATTCTTTATCATGGGCCAGGTGACTTTTCAACGTCTGGTTCATTTTACATTATTTTTTTATGTTGAAGCTCTGATTGCTATTTTGTTGGTGCACAGTTTTGTTTAATTTGGCAATTAGAAATTTATTTTCAAGTAGCACCTCACCCTTTTATATCTTTCGGTTTCCTTATCGTAATTTTACCCCTATTGATTTTACAATAACACTTTTTATAATTAGCAGTTCTTCTAGTTACACTTATAATCACGCACTGTTATCTTTAGCGAACCCAATATTTCTTAACGATAATAAGCAATCTCACGCGATTTGTAACTATCACCCATTAATAATACATGCATTGGACTTAAGTGTTATCAGTAGCCCGGCACGACACTAATTAAAAGTGAATGGATAATAAGCAACATTTCCCACAAACAAACAAGAGCTACAAAAAAACAAAAACAAGAATATTTTATGTTTTTTAAAAGTTTGTCTTGCTTTTTGAAGCAGATAAAACCCTGAAACAAAAAGTGCTGAGATATAAAAATAATGCGGTCTAGAGAAGAAGGATTTGAAAAAAAAACGTTGCTTAAAGAAACTTACCTCAGAGAAAAAAGCAAAAATAGAGATATAATAGCAAGTTAGTTTTTACCAAAAGCAAAAAAAGAAAGCATTTGTGGTGATCATAGGGTTTTAGTTTCCGCATTTGACCCAACTAAACGCAAGTTTCATGGCATTGTGTATTATATGGTGGTTGTAGTTTATTTTATGGTAGCGGTATTCTGTTTTGTTCTGGTAGCGTTTACTTTTTTTTTTTTTTGGCACAGCTTCTCCACGGAGACAATCGGGAGCTTGCAAAGGTTACGTAATCTCTTAACTCCACATTTTTAAATGTTTGCATATATTATTAGCTAATTGCGTCAATACGTACATCTTTCCTGGTGTTTAAACCCTTGGTCTTGAAAATATAAAAATATATATAAACACCTTGTTTCTGTAAGTATTTTAAAAAATGAAACAAATATGAAAAGAAAAGAAATAACCCAAAACCACTCCCTAAAACAGCATTACCTTAATAAAGCAAAATGTTAGATGAAAGATACACCCCTGTTGAATTGAAATCAACCAATTTTTTCAAGCCATTGAAGTTAAATGATAGTATCACTTTACAGCACAGAGGTGTTATGGCTCCCTTGACCAGACAGAGAGCAGATGCTGAACACGTTTTAAAACAAACCACTGACTACACAGAAGATGATGGCTGGAAGAAGTTTATTGCAGAACCAGCTAACAAGACAGGCGAAAAAAAGAGAGGATTAACTGAAGAATACTACTACCAAAGATCACAAAAGAAGGGTACTTTGATTATAACCGAAGCCACTTTTATTTCTGAAAAAGCTGGTGGCTATGATAAAGTTCCAGGTATCTATAGTGATAAGCAAGTTGAAAGCTTAGCTAAAGTTGCTGATGCTATCCATGAAAACGAGTCTTATGTATTTGTTCAGTTGTGGAACTTGGGTAGAGCAGCCGATCCTGCTGTGTTGAAAAGGGAAGGGTTTGACTATGTTTCTTCTTCTGACAAGTATATTGTTGAAGGAGATATCTTGGGAACCCAACAGAAATCTAAGGAATCTGGAAACAAGTTGAGACCTTTGACTATTGATGAAATTGAACAATTTAAGAAGGATTACGTCACTGCTACCAGAAATGCTTTCAAGGCAGGTGTTGATGGTGTTGAAATTCACTCTGCAAATGGATATTTGTTGAATCAATTTTTGGACAAGAAGGCCAACCAAAGAGATGACAAATACGGTGCTCAAAACTTTGAAAACAGATCAAGATTTTTATTAGAAGTCTTTGATCTTTTAGCTGCAGAGTTTGGAAGTGACAAGGTTGCCTTGAGATTGTCACCATTTGGATCTTTTGGTGATATGTCTGGTGGTGACGACATTGATGAAACGGTTTCTTTCTACACTTATCTGTATGATGAATTTGAAAAAAGAAGATTGGCAAACAAAGGCCCTGTTTATATTTCTCTTGTCGAACCAAGAGTTGCAAACTTGTTATTAGAAGAAGGTCAGGGTATACTGGAAGGAGCTTCTAACGATTTTGTCTTTGAACATTTCAAAGGTATCGTTGTTAGAGCTGGAGACATGGCCTTGGGTAACACTTTCACTAAGGAATTTGTTGATCAAAATGACAAAACTTTGATTGCCTATGGTAGATACTTTATCTCTAACCCTGATTTAATTGAAAGATTGGAAAACGAATGGCCTTTGAATAAGTATGATAGAAGCACTTTCTACACAACCGATTTTAAAGGCTACACTGACTATCCTTACTACAAAAAATAATAAGTCGTTGCTCTTTATTTCTGACATATGTATGTGATTTTATTTTAAATATTTTATGATGAACTGTGCCTGCTTTGAAGCAGTTGTAAAAGTATTTCTGTCAAGGCAATATATACTATTGCTTAAAAGGCTTTGCTAAAATCTTCAAAATCATTTATTACGTTTAATAATAGAGGCTTGTTTGTTATTGTTAAATTATTATACCTAATAAAAGAAAAAGCGATCTATCCTCAATCTTTCAGTCTGCCAAATATTGCCTTATGCAAATAAAAATAATAGTTTGCTACTAATGGGTCAAAACCATAATATCATTGTTTAAAATATCTGTTAGTTTACGTAATGAAAACATCAAAGCATTTTAAAATTAGTTTAATTAAAATGCAAAATAATACGCAGTTATTATTTTGTGTAAAATAATTGAATTCTTGTAAAAATTGTGACTACTTTTACGGTTTCTCAAAACCTCAAGTGCTGTTATTCCCTTAGATACATTTAATAGGGAGTTGTTTCTTAAAAGAATGTCACAATTTCAGCTTTGAAGAAATAGTGTTTAATATTTTTTAATTTTTTTAATAGTAATGTTCGTTCTCTTTTTAAAGTGATAAAATGGATGGTTGGCGGCTATATTTTTGTAGCATTGATAATAGTGTCCACAGTATAATCTCACAACCCAACACAGTTGTATACGTTTTTCGTATTAACATGAATTAGCTAATTATAATTACATAATAATCCGCGAATAATTTCAATTAAAAGTTTTCGCGTTAAAAAAAAAAAGCTATTTGATACTATATAAGTAGGTTAGGTGAAACCAAATTTCAAGAAATCAAAAGCTAATATGCCTTGCTAGTTTATATTTATTATCCATAAAAAAAAATGAATAATGAAAACCATCACCACATACAGTAGCAAAAGTAAATAATAATTTATTATGTTTGACAAAAGATATACACCATCAGAGTTGAAAAGCACCAACCTCTTTAAACCACTGAAGTTGAGTGATGCTATTACTCTTGAACACAGAGGTGTTTTACCACCTTTAACAAGATTCAGAACTACTAAAGGGCATATTTTAAATCAAACTACTGACTACACTAAAGAAGAAGATTGGAAAAATTTTATAGCAGAAGCATCAAACAAAACTGGTGATAAAACAAGAGGACTGGTTGAAGAATACTACCACCAAAGATCACAAAAAAAAGGAACATTGGTAATTTTGGAAGGTACTCTTGTTTCTTTAAAAGATGGTGGTAGTGAATTTACTCCTGGAATTTTTAATGCAACACAGCTTGAGAGTTTATCTAAAGTTACAAAAGCTATTCGTGATAATGGATCATTTTCTATTGTTCAAATAGTAAGCTTTGGTAGACAAGCTGATCCAGAGCTTTTGAAAAAAGATGGGTATCAATATCTATCCTCTTCTGCAATTTATATGTCTAAAAACGACATTAAAAATACCAAAGAAAAGGCTTTTGCTAGTGGTAATCTATTAAAGGCGTGCACTCTTGAGGATATCGCGCAATTAAAAAAGGAGTTTATGTCAGCAGCTAAAAACGCATTTGCTGCAGGAGCGGATGGGGTTGAAGTCCATGCTGCTAATGGCTATATGCTGAATCAATTTTTGGACAAAAAGTTAAACCAAAGAGATGACCAGTATGGTTCTCAAACCTTTGAAAACAGAGCAAGATTGGTTTTAGAGATTTTTGATGAGATTGCTGCTGAATTTGGTGGGTCTAAAGTCAGTATTAGATTTTCACCTTTTAACACAATGGGTGATATGAGTGGAATTGAAAACAAAGAGGATACTTATGCTTTTTATTCTTACTTGTATAAGCAACTTGAAGACAGAAGGCTGTTAAGTAAAGGTCCGCTGTATATCTCTTTAGTTGAGCCAAGAAGTGATGAAGTAACCGAAGAAGAAGCAAATGAACTTTCTAATGAATTTATTTTTGAGAACTTTAAAGGATTTGTTGTTAGAGCAGGTAATATTTTATTAGACAAAGACTATTTCAAAAAAGTTATCAACCAAAATGACAGAACTTTGATTGCCTTTGGAAGATATTTTATTTCAAACCCTGACTTGATTGAAAGATTGGAACAGGAATGGCCAATTAACGAATACGATCGTAGCACTTTTTACACCCAAACATACAAAGGGTATGTAGATTATCCGTATTACAAAAAGGATGATTGAAATAATTTATATAAAAACTGAACAATAATAATGGTGATTTTGAATAATTTATTTTGAAAGTTTTTTTTTTTTTTTTTTTTCAAAGCTGAAAGTTTTTTATTTTCAGCCGCACGCGCGGCTTGTATGGGTTAAAAAAAATTATAAACGAAGTGAAACTTGATGAAGCTCATATAATTTTGGAAAACTGTTATATCAATAGTAAGAAGTAGCTGTGTGGTGTTTGAAAACCAATGAAAGATTTTATTTTAAATATTTACAAGTTCCATTTGAATTGAATCTTTAAAAACGTATTCTGAAACGTGATTTATTTCAGTCTGCTTATAGTAAGGAAGAAAATGATAGGTTTAAAAATCTAAAAAAGTACATTGATCGAATCCATTTATTTCCTAGCAGAGAACAAGATGTAAAGGTTTTCTGCAAAATAATAATGTTTAAAACATAAAATTAGCACCCCTTAGCAACAGTTAACCTCTTTGGCTATCTATAAAATGTCTATATAGGTATTTGAGAGCTAGCAAGTGGGTGTTACGCGATGCAAAAGAAAGACTGGTTTTCACAATTGCGTGGAGAAGAGATTTTGGTATTGTAAAATTAAAGGAGAAAGAACAAAACAATACAAGTAAAGTTACAAATTTTTTTGGTTTTGACGCTGTTGAAGACAAAAATAGCACTGGAAAACTTGTCATTTTTGGCCATGACAAGGAGCAAAGATCCATTCTTTATTTGAAGCCAGGAAGACAAAACACAGAGCCATCGCAAATGCATGTAAAGCATTTAGTTTTTATGCTTAGACTATGCATTGATCTTGTGGATGAGGATTATCAAGAAAAGTTGACTCTGATTATGGATTTTAAAAAGAAGTATGATTATTTGGAGACCCTACCTAAAACCAATCCTTCGGTGAGCATCAATAAACAAATTATCATCATCTTGCAAGCCCATTACGCTGAAAGATTAGGATTGTCTTTGTTGTTGAATATGACTTGGGTAGCAAAAAACGTTTTGCACTTATCGCTTCCATTTCTAGATGCAACAACTAGAACCAAAATTGTATATGATGTGAAAGATGCTGAAAAGTATATAGGCCTTGAGCAGTTGGATAAGGAATATGGTGGCTTAGTTTTATTCAAGTATGAACATAAAAAGTACTGAAAAAATTTAAAAAATATTGTTTTAAAAAGAAGGATCCATTAATCCAACACCAAAAATAAAATGGATGAACATTTTTATTAGAAGCTAAGCATAAACGTATATATTTTTGTAGAATTATGCAGTATTTGCATGACACAAGAAAAATAGAAATGCATTTGTGTTTACTATAACAGGATAAAACTTCTACTAAGTAAAATTATTTATAAGTAAAACATAAGTATCATAATTTTGTTATTATGATTGTTCTTTTTTTAAAACTCACTATAGTCATCAATCGTAAATTGAGATTAAACAATGTTTTGTTGAAAGTTTAGTAATTTTCATATGTAAGGATTAATAATCTATTTTGGCTTTTTATTGGAGTAAATTTTATTTGTCAAAACGGCAAAAATAATTTTAAGGAGAAACACAGATCGCTGTCTCATTTAGAAACTACAGAATACTATAAGCTTTAAAATTTTTAGAACAACAGAACTATTTTCACTTATTTTCTCAAAAAAACCAAAAATTAAAAATTTGAGCCAGAAAGAATATAGTCTAAAATGAGGTTACATATGAAATATACTAAAATTTAAATTATTAAAAGCTAACCTCTGTGCTTTTAGGGGACATAGTAGCCTAGTTTAAATTTAATTTTTATCACACACCCCTTTTTTTTAAACCACCCCTCTCCCCTTTTTTTAAAAAAAAAACCCCTAAATGAATTTACATATATTAAAATTGGCTTATTACACTTATTGAGTACACATATCTTTTGATCACGTGAGATTGATTTTTTTTTTGTTTTTTTTTTTTTTTTTTTTTAAACCGAAATACCGGAAAGAAAAACACATGAAACTTAGAAATGCGTAAATGTAAAAAAAAATCTTTATATGAAGCAAACTTTGTTTGTTTTGTCAAGATTTTTCTAAGAAAAATTAAAATTTCTTGTTCTTTGTAATAACAAAAACAGATATTTTATTTTGTTTATATTTGTTCAAAAAAAATTAATTAAAACTCCCTTTTCTGACATTTTAGGTTTTAATTTATTTTCTTGGATGTAGGAACTTGTAAATAAAGGTACATGGTGGTTTTCTGTTTTTTAAAAAAATTATATAAGACACATTCCCTTTTATTTATTTATTTTTGTGACTTGCTGTTGTATTAATATCAAATTATATTACTTTTACCTAAATAAAGATAATTTAAAAAAAAAATATCAAAGACAATATAGAATCCTTTTTATTATTACTATGTTGCAAAAGGCTTTTTTTTCAGTTGCTTCTCTTTTGCTATTAGCAAAAGTTATAGCTGGTGTGGATACATCTGCTGTTGGATGTGGTATTGATAAAACAAAACTTACTGTAGACGGTTTGGTCGGTAATGTTTACTACTATCCATGGTCATCAACTCATGGGGAGGATGTTGTTTCTTACCAAAGTGCCGCATATTTGGCAGGTGGTTATGCCGCCAATCCTAATCTTGTGACAGCTGATGATGGCCATGCCTTTGATGAAGTTGCAACTGTCGCATATGATGTTTCATCTACTTATTTGACTTTTTCTTACGCCCCTCCTCCTGGAGAAGAAGTTTGGATTGATCAGCCACGTTTGCTTAAAGATGGTTCCCCTGTTAATATTCCTGTATCTAATTATGTTTTTTCATTAAACGGTTACTTAATTCCAAATGTTACTGGTGTCTACACTTTTAATATGGGTTACACAGATGATGTTGCAATGTTTAGTATTGGTGATGGACATGCTCCATTTGGCTGCTGTATGTCTCCTCAACAGAGTGTTGGTGTTTCAGAAGCCAATGCCCAGTTAAAGAGAGCATTTCCCTCTGGTACTGATGTTAAGTATCAGGTGGAACTTATTGCTGGATTTGCTTATCCAGTTAACTTTTTTTATATTCAAATTGATGCTCATGGTGATTATTCTTTGTATTACACTGATCCAAATGGTAACACTGCTTATGATTGGGCTGGTTTTGCTTATAGTTCTTATGACCTAGAGCAAGATGATACGTGTTATGTTCAAAGTGTATTTGAAACAACTACTCAATGGACCGGTACCACTACTAGTTATGCCACAATTATGACAAGCTCTATTTCAACTACAACTGTTCCTTCTTCTTCAACTTTTCCGGAAGTTGTTAAAACTGTTATTTTTGAGGATATTACAATTACTGAATTTCACCCTGTTTCTCACCAAACCACCACTTCTTATTTTCCATACACTGGAAATGAAACTACAACTTTTTCCACTGAAATTAAAATGATTGGAACAACTGGTGCTAGTGTTATTTATTATGTTAATGTTCCATACTCGACATTTGCTTCTACATCAACCAGTTTCTATAGTGGTTCTTTAACAACAACAGTTTCCACATTTATTACAACTATTACTCCAAGTGGTAACGGTTCCATTCCATATGTTTCCAGTGTTTTTATTGTTGATGTACCTGAAGGCCATTCAACCACTAACGTTTACACACCAGGTACTGGTTCTGTTCCAACCACATATTCCACTGACTATAACACTGTTACTGGGTCCAATGGAACACCAACTGTTGACACCACCTACTATGTCCAGACCCCATACTCAACATCTGCTTCCACATCAACCAGGTTCTACTCTGGAAGTACCACTTTAACAGTTTCCACATTTATTACAACTATTACTCCAAGTGGTAACGGTTCCACTCCATATGTTTCCAGTGTTTTTATTGTTGATGTACCTGAAGGCCATTCAACCACTAACGTTTACACACCAGGTACTGGTTCTGTTCCAATCACATATTCCACTGACTATAACACTGTTACTGGATCCAATGGAACACCAACTGTTGACACCACCTACTATGTCCAGACCCCATACTCAACATCTGCTTCCACATCAGTTCCATGGACAGGAACCTTTAACACTACGCTATCAAAGGTATCTACTTTTATTAGCTCTGATAATGACCCAACTACAAGTACAAATTATCCCATTCAGACACCTGAAGTTGACACCATAACTTCAACTACTCAATTTTGGACTGGATCATCAACCAAGACAATAACAGGCTACTCAACTTTCACTAGAAACGACAGCAAAGTTACAGTTGAAACGATTGTCACTGTTGATATTCCAACATTCAACAAAGGATGGAACATGACATCACAAGGATCCACTTATTACAGTACATCCATTAAAACTAACACTGACACTATTACTTGTACTGATGTTGAATGTCAATCTCCATCCAGTGCTACTGAAACTGTTGCTACACCATTTGAATCTACCTCTGCAGTTTATGAAACTTCAACAGATTTAACTACTGTGACATGTACTGAAGTTGAATGTCAACTTTCAACTACAACTGTTCAACCAGCAAAAACCACTAGTAGTTCAACACCACCAGCTATTAGCACTTTTGGCTCTAGTGCTTCAAGTTCTGTTACAACCGTACAAATTGAAAGTGACTCAGCCAATTCAGGAGTTATTCTTAAATTTAATGCTTTCCTAATGGGAGTTTTGTTGCTAATTTAAATGCAAACTTTAACTTAAAAATGTTTTTAATATAGTTCTATATACCCAATCAATAGACTTATATATTTGTTCTTTTAAATGCATAATTTCGTTTCTTTTTTTCTGTATAGTTTGTTAATTTAAGTATTTAGTTCAATAATATAGTTACAAAAGTCACCCAATGTTTTCCTTTTTGTAACGCAAACGTTTTAAAATCTTGAAATAAAAATTTAGTTAGTGTTGTTGTTTTAGCTACCCATTCTAAAATAAATTGTGATTGGCAAAAAAAAAAAAACTAAAACAATAATATTTAGTTAAAACTTTTTAATTAAAATTATCAAAATTAAATTATTTTTCTCCTTTAGGAGTTTTTCCAAAACAAAGTTTAACCTACAGATGCAAAAGCTTTTGTAGTTTAAAAGTTTTAAATAAGCAAACAAAAAAGGAACTGCTTTATCTGGTTAAGCTTTTTTTTGCCGGTTTATACGTTAAGATTTTTTTTTTTTTGTTTGCAGTAATTCTTTATCAGGCATTATCTTGTTTAGT
>JAFNJT010000173.1:0-17495 GCA_019649525.1 Hanseniaspora lindneri
GTAGAAAATAGGTGAGTTAGAACCAACCAATAATTATTAGCCCCTTTAAACACATCTATTTTCTATCAGTTAAGTCCGCCGCATTTAAGCCCCCCCCCCCGGAATTACACCTTAAAGAGCATAAAATTACGCGATTAGGGGCAAGAATGCTGTATGCGGTAGTTATAGATGTATTTTATTTTGAAATATCACGCCAGTGTAAAAGCGGGGATGTTTTTGTTACCCAATAATGCTGGTGGTCACGTGCTCTTCATACATATATTTTCTGGTACTGTGAAGAAATGGTTATTAAATTAGTAACTAAGTAAGAAGTGTATACAAGAGATATATAGTAAAACCAACTGCTTCAAATTAACGTAGAACAGTGCGGGGTTAAACACATAGACAAATAAGCCACTGGTTAACCCCCGCAAACACTGCAATTACGGACTCAGAAGTAGCTAACCAGCTAAGTCCGACGTTTAAGTCAGTAGCGTGTGTCACGTGACTTGCTGCTGCTTTTAACACTAACATCAATGATAACACAAGTGTAGTTAGATGCAATATAGTTACAGTTGGTTGGGCAGTAAACGTGATTTGTAAAGCATTACTAGCAGTCAAATTAAAAATACAAAGCTTTGTTTGAATATTATGTCGTTTTTTGGAAAATTTTACGCGTTTGTCTGTTAATATTAAAGTCTTGCAACTGATATAAATGACGCGTTTGCTCTGGGGAATAAAAACAGTATTGTTATTGGCTTATCTGGCTTTAGTTTTTAGGGCACGCTGTGGTCAGTGAATAATATTCTTTTTGTGGTTGTAACGGTTTTATAGTGCCTGCTGTTGATTTATAATGATTGCAGTTGAGTTTATTTCTACAACACTAATCACTGACTATTTTTACAACTGTAATCACTGATTCTTGCTACAGCTTTAATAACTGACTGCTTTTTCTACAGTTTTAATAACTGACTGTTTTGTTCCACAGATGTAATAGCTTAGTGCTTTTTGCTACAACTGGAATTATCTATTATTGATTTATATTGTTTGCATCAGAGGTTTTTCTACAGTTGTAATCACTGGCTGTTTCTACAACACTAATCACTGACTATTTTTACAACTTTAGTCACTTAATGTTTCAACAACTGTAATTACTGAATGGTTTGTTCTACAGCTGTAATCACTGAATGGTTTTTTTTACATCACACAGGTACCGTTTAAACATGTTAACAGAACAGTTTATTACACAGGTATAATTGAAACATGCTGACAAAACAGTTTATCACTAGATATTTTTTTTAAAGCCCAAAAACATGCATATAAGCTCACTTGTCTGTCATCAATATTCTATTCCGTTGTACTAAGTGCTACGGTAAACTTAAATGTAAAACCTCTGCAGAACATTCATATAAACTAGTTTCAATATGAGCTACGGTAGTTCTTGTTATCTTGCACACTGCCTTGTAAAATTTATGTCAAGTATCCAAACAAACCATAACAATATTTCATATAACAATTGACAACGCAAGAAATCTTAGCTGACCCCTGTTATATATAATTTTTGTCTACTATTCTGGTAAGCTTTTTCACACCAAGAACCAGTATTCAACAACCAGATGCCCACGCTATATTGACTAAAAGCATTACTAATTTATATATATAACCATCAAGATGCCTCATTTCTGAGCTTACCCTTTTTAAATGTTTCCACCTCCTTGAACAACATCTTTGTTAAATCACTGATTGACAATAGTTCTTTTTCGTACATAAAATCAAACGGTCCATATGGACATCCAACTTCATCGCTGCTGTTTCTGACTGAATTGAAAAAAGAATGGTTCAATGTTTCAGCTGTTGTTAGTCTTTTTTCTGGGTCCCAGTTTAGCAATTTTTCCACTAAATCTAAACCTTCACTGCTTGCAAACGGATACACACTGTTCCAAGGCATTTTTGAATACTGTGGTTTGGGAATTGAAAAGAATTCATTTGCAATTGCAGAACCGTAGCTGTTAATTGTGTCTTTTTTTGGTGACCCTAGCACTTTTAAGATTTCTACAATTTGATGCATCTGATCATTGCCCATAAAGATTGGTTTTCTGCCGTAAAGTTCTGCAAGTATGCAACCACAAGCCCATATATCTATAGCTTTGCTGTACTTTCTTCTGCAGAGAATTAACTCCGGTGCTCTGTACCATCTAGTAGCTACATAAGAAGTTATATGGGATTGTTTTCCAGTTTGGTCTTTAATTTGTTGAAAACATGTTTCACTCATACCTCGGGCAAGTCCAAAATCGCATATTTTTAATGTTCCTTGAATTGAACACAATATATTTCCAGGTTTCAAATCTCTATGAATAACATCAGCTGAATGAATATAGTTTAAGCCACATAAAATTTGATAGAAAAAACTCTGAATATGAAATTCTGAGAGCTGAACAGAAGAGTGAATAACTCGTGCCAAATCATAGTCAATCATCTCCTGAAAACAGTAAAGACCATCAAACCCTTTTTCATAGACAACTTCCAAGTCTAGCAAGTTAACAATATTTTTATGACCTTTGAAATACCTCATAAATTTTATTTCCCTGATTGCTCTTTTCAACAAAACATCTCGGGTAAATATGTTTATAACCTTTTTTATAGCAACCTGCGCCCCATTAGTGGTTTCCTCTGCTGATGCCACTATTCCATAGGATCCTTTTCCCAAAATTTCTTTAATTAAATAGTTTGCAGGCACTTTAAAACCATACTTTTCGTAAAAAATCATTTTAGGTCCATTTTCTTTTTTATAATTATAGTATGTTTTAGCTTTTTGGTTGACAGGTTTATAGTAAACTTCTTGGAACTCTGATTTTTGACTGCCATTCTTGGGGTTGTAGTTATCTTTTTTACCCTCTTTCTGAACATTGTTTTTATACATTAAGTTCAACTCAGACTCTGCTCGCAACATTATTTACGTAGTCTTCAATCGTTAAATAACAAAATTGGGCAGCAGATTTTTTATTTATTTTATTTAAGTTTTTTATAATTAAGTTTCATATACTTGACGGGGGAATAACAGTTGCCAGAGCTATATCAATACCGCTAATGATGATATTAACTGCATCATCAAAGAAAACAAAACTCCACACCCCACCCTCACATATATATGTACTGAAAATTTAATTATTGCAGATTGCAGGTTTTATTATATTAATTTGCAATTACACTTAGCTGAAACGCCATTTGCGCTCTGCAACCTGTAGAGTAATATTACTTTTGTGATATTATTAAATTATTAAGTGTGAATTGATTAAACAGTTTTTTTTTTAATCTCCGATATGGCCACGTGATTTAAATAATTTTTATTATCCAAACTGATCACGTGATTTAAACATTTTTTAATATCCAATCTACTCACGTGATATTTGCTACCGCAATCTAAAACAACCAACTTATCTCCCACAATTATCTTCAAACAAGTTACTTAAACACTAAATAATTACCCAAAAATTATACCAAAACTACCCATTTTTAAGCCAATAGGAACACACCTGCTAATAAAATATTGCCTCTAACCATATTCAAAGCTCATATTTTCCAAAATGGGCCAAAAACTGTCGATTTTAGCGCAAACCACACCTTATATTGATGTATCATCATATATTAACATTATAGAAGACCTTCAATTCATAAAGAACCTAAACAACAATTCCAAGTTTATATCCACCAATAAATGTGCCAGTTTGAGTCATCCCGATACGGAAATTATCACAAAAGTGTTTATAAAGCCAGAACAAATGGAAACTAGCAGTGGTGACAGGACTGTAAATAATGACCCATTAAACATAAACTTAATTATTCAGAATCTAGAGCAAGAACGGGCTTTATTGAAAGACCTCAAAAACGTGATACACTACTCACATATATTAAATCTATCTAGAGCAGCATATCTTTTTAGGCCTTATTTGTACCAGACTTTAGATGATAGAATCTCACCACATAATCTTCTGAATAACAGACTGGAGCTGATAGAATTAAGATTTTTTCTGTTTCAAATTATCAAATCTTTGTCGCAAATACATGCAGCTGGTGTGATTCATGGAAATATTACACCACGTAATATACTCATAACTTCTATGGATACAGTGGTGTTTTCAGATTTCAGTTACTATTTAAAGCCTTTTTATTTGCCGGAAGACAATCCAAATGAGTATGATTTTTACTTTGGAAGGGCTACAAATGCAGATAATGCCAGTTTATACGATACATTTGTAGATTCATCGAATTCTAAAAACGGAGAGTCGAATGCTTTTAAAATTAATGATATTAACGGAATAAAACTAAATGTTCAAAAAACCTCAGCTACCAAAACCAAATATGGTGCTTCCAAAGGTTTTTATTTGGCTCCTGAACGGTTGGATACCCAAAAACAGAAAAACTGGAAATCCTCCTACACGAAAGATGAAAATGAAAGTTTGAGTAAATGTGATATATTTAGCTTTGGATGTATTGTTTTTGAGGTGTTATCGATGTTTCAAAATAACACTCAGAAACTGTATACGTTTCAAGAGATTTTCAAATTTAAAAGTGGAGATACTGGTCTTTTTGAAGAAAAATTGAATTCCCTGGATTTCAAAGAGTCTTTTTATCTTGAAATCATTAGAGACTGCTGCAGATTGAATCCCAATAAAAGATTGTCCTGTGAAGAACTGCTGAAAAAGTACAGGGGAACATTTTTTCCAGAGTGTTTTTACACTGATATTTACGATGATGTTATTGGGTGTTTGAATGATTTTGACAACTTAACACTCAACTTTCAAGACTTCTGTGGGGGTTTAGAGAAGAAATGTGAGAGCATTGGTTACCCTATTATCAAAAAATCTAGTGCGGGAGAAGAAAATGAAGTATTTGAAGACTCTGAGTTCATTACATTTGCCAACAGTGACGATCTTCTTGTTTTACAGCACTTCAAAGAGCTGAATAATGATGAGAACCAATGTGTCAGCACCAAATCAGCGCTGATTTACATTCGTACTTTCTGTAGACTTCTTATGATTTTGGATTCAGTCAAAGATATACTACTTTGCTTAGACTGTATCATCATAATGTCACAGTATGTACCAGATACCATCAAATTAGATCTGGTCCTGCCACAACTGTTGTTTTTTGGTATTAATGGAACCCATCATACCTGCAACACTTTTGCATTTAAAAAAATTGTGCAGCTTTTGTCCATCTTAGATGATAACAGCAGTGATTCACTAAATGACAGTTTATGTTATTATGTGTTTCCACAGATACAAAAGGCATTGAGCAACTCATCGCTGAATGTAGAGTGTAAACTAGCAATAATTAACATATTACCAAAGCTTCTGAGGTATTGTAGTAAAGTTAATAAGTCGCTTAAAAAAACAGTTGTATCGATACTGGGCATTTTATTGATTGAAGACGATACTGGTTGCAAAATTGCGCTCCTTGATGATATACCAGATTTGGTAGAGTTTGTTGGAAAGACTGTGACAACAGATTTGATATTGTCGCATTTAATAACCTATCTGAATGAATCCTCTTTAAGTCTAAAAGTTGCTTTACTAAATTGCCTTTGCAGAATTTCTTCCTTTTTAGGCCAAATAAGTTTCCAGGAGTTTATTCTTCCACTGTTGTTACAGAATTTATACCTTCTGCCTAAACAAGAGTTCTTGATTCTAAGTGCATTAAAAAACTTGCATAAATTAATAACGGATGAGCACCACTTTACTATTGATAAAAGATTTACCAACTTCAAAGTATTTGTTGAAGAACATTTGATGCATTTTTTGCTGCTGCCAAATCAAAAAATTAAAGAAGTTGCGCTTCAAATCTTAAAAACTATTGTTATTGACAGAAGCGACTTAACAGAAAGGTACTGTTTGTATTATCCTATTCTTAAGCCATTTTTCCATATGACAATGGAAATAAACGAGCAAATGTTGCATCATAACTGCAGAAAAAACATAACAAAAGAGCAGTTTAAGTACTTGTTTGCCTGGGGAACTAAGCATGATGCTGCTAATTCTTTGTTTTGGAAAGAGAAGAGTGGCTTGAGTCTGGGTGCATTAGAATTTCAGTATAACAACTATGCTGATCCAGATACAATGAATCAATTTTTATCCATGGAGGATAAGTTGTACATTGCAAAGTTTGTCAAAACATATAAACTTGCTACACACCACGTTTGGAAATTAGCAAAATTGAGAAAATACATTAAAAGAACTATTAATAATGTGTCGCTGAATTTGAAAAATGAATTCATTGATTATGAAAAAGAAAGTTCAGAAGAAGTTGCCGATATTTTAAAAGGTATTATAGCGGAGGAGACTGTTTCAGAAGCAAATATTAGCTTGGTTGACTACAGTATCTCTTTCATACATTCAGCTTACCACGGAAATGGCAAGAGAAACAACTCTATGAGAAGAAGAAACGATTCTGCTAAACTAATCTCACAAAAATTATTAAATGATGCTTTAAGGAACGTTAACAATGCTGATTTGGAGGAAATTAATGGCTCTGAGAATAATAATATGGATCTTCACAGAGGCGGTGAAGATTTAATTACAATTAAAAAAACGGCATTCATTGTAGAGAAAGAAATTAAGGAAGTATCAGATGCCAATGTTTTGGCTTACATTGAGTCTATTGACATCAAACCAACCTTGGAACACTTGAGAGAGCTATCATACAGTCATTTTGATAAAAGTATCAATATGGATGTATCCCCAAAACAAATTTCCTCAATGTCTAATTTTGATAGAATTTGTGATTACGATGATTGCATTGACACTGTGATTGCCAATGACAAATATCTTGTTATGACAACAAAAAATGGATGCAACAAGCACATTGTTGTGTATGATTTGTTTTCTTTTAATGCTATGAACATCACAAAGCATGATCTGTATTTGCATAAAATAGATCTGAGTCTCTACACAGAGTCTGATGGTTCAACGGCTAAAATTCATGAGTTTAAACTTTGGAATGATGACGTTTTAGTAGTCAGTTTGGATAATGGAATGTTGCTTATTTTGAAAATACTGGACGATCTGAAAATAGGATTGTTAAATAAAACTAAGCTTGTTGGTGCAGGTGAATATGGGCATATCATTAAATGCACAGCTGAAAAGGTATTTGTTTTGACAACCAATAATAGGTTCTTTGAATATAGCTACATTGACAACAAGTTGAACTTCCTGTTCACGTGGAACTCAAAAGTTCTGGAAGCTGCATATGAAGAATCCACACACACTAGCAAGCTGGACTACGAGATTATAATTGATTTTATAGTGAGTAATGGTCACCTGGTTTTGGTTTCCAGTGCAAACTATGTCTATGTTTATGACTTGGAGTTTATGGCAATTAAAAATTTGTTTCAGCTTTATAAACATAGGAATCTGGATAGTAAGATGTACTTACCTTTAAGAACGATTGATCTGTATGGTAGTGACAGTTTAGTTTTCACTGGTGGCTATGAACTATCACTGTTGTTGATATTTTCGCTGAAAGAACTGATTAACTGCGATGATGAAAAGATTGCAACCAAAAGTAACATTATATCAGCAAACAAAGTTGTTTTAAGCAGTGGCTATAAAACATTTACGAGTGATGATCTGTATGATAAGTTTATATTAAAGAAACAGGAACTTGGAAAGATTTCTACTGAAGTGGTGGGTAACCAGCAACCTTTTGTTGGAAACTGTCTGTACAATTTCATGGGTGCAGATGAAAACTTAATAGCATTCTACGACAAATCTGCTAACGATTTCTCCTACATTGATCTCTCCAAAAACATCGGTGAAGTTTTATTTTCAAATTCAGGCACTAATTTCAACCATGGTTACTATAAAAAATATAACCTGAACAGCTACTTGAAAGTTTATTATAGACAATCTGATTCTGCCAGGCATCAAAAAAACACGGACAAACACAGCCCTAATAACATTGTTTTGGCTAGGTATATTTATGTCTCTGGAGACAAATCGATGCTCATAATGGTGGACCTAAATGGCTGTATATACTGCTACAACTGACAGGTTTGGTTGTTGTTTTAGATATATTTATACAAGTGAAAAGAGACAGTCTTAGAACGGTTATTTGCAGTTCTGAATCACGTGTAGTTTTGATTGATATGTCTACATTTTGTTTTGTAGAAGTTTAAGTTGATTAAATATGTAATGTAAACAATTATGCTGCAGTTGTACGGTTATAACTTGGAGGCGAATGTCACGTGACCGACTGTTTATGTCCGAAACGATTTGTGCCATAGTTTTTATTGAAGCAGCGACGAGTTTGAGCAGAAGCTAGGTGCATGTTTAGTTTTGTGTGACCGTTTGCAGCTAATCGACTATTTGATTCCTATGAACGTTGCGCCGTAGCAGCTGACCCAGCAATGTTCAACCAAAAAACAAAAATATGGTAGCGGTATTTTATGGTTGCGATGTTATGGTAGCGGTAAACTATGGTAGCGGAATTTTTGCTAACTTTTTTTTTTTATCTCCGATGGAACATCCTTTATTTACTGAAAATAAAATTAAACACGAATTATTCAAACCAATCCAAAACCAACTGTCAAAAACACCCCATAAACTCACCACAATACAACCGCAAATTATCAGTCCAGCCAGCTCAAATATGGAAGCGCTTATTTCGGATCTAGATAACGTGACCTCCAAGTACAAGCTTTCAGTCAAGTCTCATGACTATGATTCTAGCAGTGGTAGTTTGAATTACAATCCACTACCTGTTTCACTCAGGTTACTGGACACTTCCTCCATAGGACTTAACAGCAAGCTGGATGAGTATTTAAGCGACAATCAGCACTTGAATTCTATTTTAAAGGAGTATGTTGGTGACAATTATAAGTACATTTTGAACGATAACATGACCACTTACTTGCAAATCTACAAGGAATATGGTACTAAAAATAGCCTCAACTATAGCAACTCACAGGAGGGCGGTGAGCTAGATAAAAACAGCACCAAGAACGTGAAAATTTTAAAGGAATCTTTTTTGCAAAATTCTAAACTGATCCAGTTGATCTCACTGATTGAATACATCAAGAAGGAGCAGGACATTGTTATGAATATGCTTTTTAATATAACTACTGTGAACATAAAGCTGCAACAGTATAAATACATTGTGAAGAAATATCTGCAGCTGGAGAGTCTTGTTTCAGTGAACAAGCTATATTTGTTTTATGATTTGACAATAATGAACAACAACAAGAAGATTAAAGAAAAGATCAATGACAATTTGTTTGTTTACTTGACAGAGCTAATCTTCAAAAAGAATGGCTCTAATTTCCAGGATTGGAATATCGGTGTTGATCCCAAATTTGTCAAAGACGATTTCCAGACCATTGTAAAACTATTGCTGAATCTAGAACAAAATTCAAATGACGGAGTTGTTACTTCAAAAGGCAGCAATGGCACTGCATGTGAATTTATACTGAATAATATTGAAAAGATTCTTTTGGAGAAGCTAGAGGATATATTGATCACGGAACTGAACCATCTGAAAGAAGAGGCTCCTAGCAAATACGAGTTGATTAAAAAGCACAAATTCAAAAGTGTGAAGGAGATATTATCAAACCCGGACACCGCTTTTGGATCATTATTCAGCGAAGGAAACTTGTTAAACACGGGATCCAATTTGATGTCAGCAAGTTTTGCCAAAGCTTCTGAGGTAGATATGGTTTTGTATGATTTTTTCAACGATTTCTTCACCAATCTCAATGTAAAGATTGTTTACTTATTGATGTTAGTTGACACAATGCAGCAGAATGCTGGATTCAACAATGCTGATACTGACCTAAATGGTATGCCCAGAGTTGTAAAGATCATAGAAAGCTTTTTGCTGAAGATTTTAAAGCTTTATTTAATTCCGTCTTTGAACATTGTGTCATTTGACACTTCTAAGCCTTCAAATCACTTGAAAAAAGACGACAAACTATTTTCATTAAATAGAGATAATCTGCTGCCAAATGGGTCAAATAGCAATGGACTTCTTGAAGAAGAACAGGCTGAATTTGAAAAATTGCAAAATCTTTTCACTAAAGTGTTGCCTGGGGTTGAAATTCAGCAGCATGATGCACAAGAAAAGAAAGTAGAGGTTACAAAGTTGAACCTGTCAAAGAATGAAATATTGCTGCTGATTCCAAGCAATTTGCTCAATTTGAAATACATTTTGCCAAACCTTACCAGCATTGTGAAAACTCTTTCACGCTTTACAAATCAAAACAGTTCTTTGTTTTTGATGAACTTTTTGAATGATTTCTATATCAACGAGCTGTTCAACAATAACATCAACTATGTTTTAAACACCAAAGTTTATAATGTCAATATAACACATGGTGATAGCTTTTTTAAAGTCAAGGGAATAATTGAAACATTTATGTCAGCAGTTAACAAAATTTTGAATATGTTCCCAGGAATAGAATATCAGTTTAACTCTAAGCTAATGTCCAAGATGTATGAGGTGTTTGATAAGTTTCTACACCACATTCTAGACTCGTTTAAAAATTTCACCAAGATGTTTATTAATTTGAATAAACTAACAAAAGCCAATTTAACCGACTATTCAGAAATTTTGAAAGTAACTCATTATATCAAGGGGTCTAATGAATTTGGAACAGTTAATGAAAAATTCATAACCAGTTTTCTTGATACATACCAAGGATTAGAAAAACTTACTGTTTGGTTCAAGGAATGTATTTTGTCCAACATTAGTTTGGTTCACGATCTGAATGATACAGAAAATTATACTTTAGATTTTGAGGATTTGAAAGAAATGTGGTTGTTGAATGACGACTTTTATGAGTATTCTCACGCAGAAAAGGGCAAATACTCTTCCAGTATTGATGGTATTTTGCTATCAACTACTTTAAACAATTTGTTTCATGATTTGATCTATAATAAACTGGATTCAGAGTTTGTAAATGGGGTCTTTAAAGAGAAAATGGAATTATTCAGCATGTTTGCTTTGAACAAATTTGCGATGTCGTTGATGGTAAATGATGATAGTAAGCAAAATGGTATTCAGGAGAAAGTTGATTATTTATATTTGAGGGAGGATAAACATGTCGATGCGAATATTGTAGGCATGAATGGTATAATATTACAGCTGAACAAAAAAGTATCTGCAAACCTTGATTTGGATCTTAATAAGTTTGTTAATTTCATACTTTTAAACAACTTTACAAAATTGAGAAGTTACGAAAGAATAGACTACATTTTGCATAACCTGAAGAAATTAGATGTTGGCGTCAACATTGCACAAACTATAAACCTGCTTTCCCTGCACACTTTAAATGTCAATGATATAGTTGATTTCAGCAACACCCATAAAGATCTTTACGATACCAGTTTAATCAAACATTTAATTCTGCTGAACTTGGAGCACGAAAGTGGAAACAACAAAAGCATATTGCAGAAGAGATTAGACGATGCTTTCAAGAAGCTGAAATAGGGTGTATTATTATATAAATTGAGTCGTGAAATGGTTTCATTATATAACTTGGGCAATGATGAGGTTCTGTCTCAACATATGGCAATCATATTTTATTTCTAAAAGTGAGTGCTCAAGATAGAATAATCCATTAGAGTAGTGTAAACTCTTTTGCTATACTGTGCTTTCAGTGTAACGTGTGAAAGTCGAGCAGCAAACTGTGCTTTTAGGTTTATGAGTGGAGAATATTGCAAGAAAAGAAAGTACAAACAGTTTATATAAAAACAAAATTAAAATCTTGGGCCTCTGAGTTCAAAAAGACAGTAGGATTTGTTTTAAATAAGAAGCTAAATTATCCGGATTGAGCACCTGCACAAGCAAATCAAGCTAGCAAAGCAAGATTAAGTAGGAGCAAATTAAATTGTAGTAAATAAACTTACGCTAAATTGTAGTAAATAAAGTTATGCTAAATTGTAGTAAATAAAGTTATGCTAAATTGTAGTAAATTAAGTTTTGTTGAGTTAGATTAGATTGTAGTAAATCAAATCACGCTAAATTGTAGTAAGTTATGCTAAATTGTAGTAAAGTAAGTTAAACTAAGCTGTATTAAATTGTAGTAAATTAATTTGTCTTAAATTATCCTAGATTGTAGCAAATCAAGTTATATATAAATTGTAGTAAATTACGGTATATTACGGTGTAATAAATTCTAGTAAATCCGACTACTCTAACTTTTAGTAAATCAAATTAAATTAAGATAGACTAAGTTGTAGTAAATTACCTTTTATTAAACCGTTTTAATTATTTCACGCTGCATTGATTTATATGCTGATATCGTGCAGTGAGAATAAGACAGGATCACGTGACCATAACCAATTACGTGCCATTTGCCGGTTTTTAGCCGCAGCATAAAGCAACGAGAGTCCACATTTCAAACCCAAAATTTTGCTCAGCACTACAGCAGTACACCAAAAAAAGCCTGACTGGTTTGAAACCATTGTAACCACTTTTTTAGCCCATGTTTTCGGGCCTTCCAGTATAGTTCCACCTTACACGATTTGTCACGTGACATGGCCCTCCAAAAACATCTTAACTCCGTCTTTTAACCATCTATATCAACAAAATCGCGTAAATATTATCAGAAACACCATTAAAAGTAACACTAAACAGGACCAAAAGTTACACTTTTAAATGCGATGTCGGCAATCAGCGACAGCAGTGACGGGTTTGAAATTGTTGACATTATAAATAAACATCCTGATTCAAGCACAGCAAAAAAAACTAAATCTGCTGATGAGATTAATGAATCCATAAATGAAAACTTCAATCTACAGTCAAATAGTCGCCACAACACCAATAAAAGTGGTAGAAATGTGGCCAATATTTCACTGAAAAGACGAAAATTATGCGAGAGTTCTATCATAGATGACGAAAACGCGTCAGATTTCAGTCTGGAGCTCAGGCCAAAAAGAAAACTCAATGGTGAAAATGATAGTAATGATAGTAATAATAATAATAATGATGATGTTCTTTCAGCAGGTGATCTGGTATCTGCTAAACCACAGAAAAGTAAGCCTGGATTGCCAAAAACGGAAAGCATAGTTTTATTATCGTCCTCTGATCACGAGAAAGTTGAGTATTCGTTGCTGAAAACATCACACAACAACAGCGAGCTGGTGATTTTGGAAGAGAATGTCACCAACCAAAGAAGTTTGAAGGTGGCTGATGCGATGAATACCATCGAAGCGTTCTTCAACGACACTGATTCTTTTGACGAAAAGGAGCAGTCGGATTATCTGAACTCAGGAGATAAAAATAGCATAGTTGAAGATTCTAAAATAGAACAGTTAAATCCTGAGCATTATAGAAAGAATATAAATGTACATTGTGAAAAAGAAATGCCACATCAGTTAAGTTCAGAAGATGACAATAGCATAGTTGAAAACTCAGAAAAAGAAATGTCACATCATTTGACTTCACAAGAAGATGAAAGTAGCATAGTTGAAGATGCTGAAAAAGAAATGTCACATCATTCAACTTCAGAAGATTATAAAAGTAACATAGTTCAATACTCTGAAAAGGAAATGTCAGATCATTTGAATTCAGCAGATTATAAAAGTAACATAGTTCACAATTCTGAAAAGGACATGCCAGATTATTTAAATCCAGAACACCAGAGAATCAACATAAATGCAACTTCTGAAAAGGAACAATTCAATAATTCAGCATCAGAAGACTATAGAAACAACATAGCTCAAGATTCTGAAAAAAACCTTTTCTTGAACAGCAGCGAAAGCGGTTCAAATGCAAACAGCAGCTTTAAATCCTCCAATATTGCAGCAGCGACAAAAACAACAGAAAGCCATAAAACCATGAACCTAAACATAGAAACAGATGAGTCTTTCTTCAGCTCAGTGGGGGAAATAGAATGGCAGGAGCACAGAAAGCTTTCTCCAAAACACAGTGATACAGCTGTTCAAACCACTGATTCTAAAAGTAAACGGAACGAACGTGATATTCTTCCTGTTTTGAGCAGCCAACCTGTGCATATTTCCAGTAACCATAATTCATACTTTGGAGATGACAGTTTCTTGGCTAAAGATTGCGCTGGAAACAGATCCTTTTCATTGCAGGCCATTGATGACCAATCAGAGGATGAACAGCATGAAATTGTATGCGCTGATAGTCTTTCTGAAAGAAAAGAAAGTGACTGGGTAATAAAACAGCACCCAAAATACCTAGCAACTGTTTCTCTGACGTCTGATGACTTAGACAGGCAGCTGAAAGTTTTGAATTTTAACAAGTTTAATAAGCAGAAATACGCTTTTGCAAACAAAGTTAAGAAGTCCTTTAAAACAGATATTGTCAACCAGGAGCTTCTTCTGACAACGAACCTGGATATTCCACTAAAAAACGATGATCCTTCTGTCTTTTACTTACCCAACAACGATTTACTGATCAAAAAAGGTGATTCAAGAACATTGAAACGCTCAATATCGGAGTTACTTGACAGTGTTGGTGAATTGAAATACGCTACTTTCACACGACGTTTGACTTCAGTGTTTGATTTGAATTCTGGCATATATCTGCCTATTTCTCTACTATTGGAAACAGGAAACAGTCCTGACAGAACAACAAAACTTAATTTTGTTGATGTCGATATGGTTGAATGTTTGCTGCTTTTGGACTGCCAAAATTTCTATGAAATACTGTCATTTGAAGAAAACAAAACCAAGAAAGAGAGCCTGGAAAACTTCTTCAAAAGCAACAAAAGAATCCTATTGGTTCTGACAAACAAATCAAAGTTTCTATCCAATTTGAAAAAGTGGGAAAACGCCAAACAAATGGCCAAGTTTCAAGACATAAACAGTGGTGCAAGTAGCACTAAAAAAAGAAAAAACAAGATCCCTGAACAGTTCACCAACCTAACAGCGGCTGATGTACAGTCATTTCTGTTACAGATTCAGCTAATCTATAAGACTCACATCTCTATTCACCTGATAGAGACAGAGTTATCGTTTATAAACGACTGGTTCTTCAATTACTTAAAGACTGTTTTGAGAAACAGATACAGTGATCCAAATGAGGAAAGTGATATGCTGCATTCGCTGAATATTACAAGCACAGTACCAGGCTCTCTGAGCCCATTTGACACGTTCTTGCTGGGATTGAATGGTGTTTCAAAGAACAATATAGCTGAAATTTCGGATTTCCTGGGCAGTGATTTTAATAAAATGCAACAGATTGTGGATGGTTTGCTGTCCCGAAACGACTGCACTGGAACTAAGAAGAAGATTCTGGGTTTGATGGGCAAGTTCTTGCGCAGCGACAACGGAGCGGATATACTGTAGATTGGGTTGTGTGTGAAGTAACAACTGAATTGTTGATTTTAGATTAAGGATATGTGAAAAGTTACAGCGGAATAGATGATTGTGGATTAAGATATGAGAAGTTACAACTGAATGTATGGTTGCGGATTAAAAATGTGAGAAGTTACAGCGGAATAGATTTATTGTATAGTAAAGCTGTCTGAAAAGTTACAACTGAATAGATGATTGTAGATTGGGTTGTGTGAGAAGTGACAGCGGAATATATGATTGTGGATTAAGATCTTTGAGAAGTACCAACAGAATTAATGATTGTGGATTAAAAATGTGAGAAGTTACAGCTGAATAGATGATTGTGGATTAAGATGTGTGAAAAGTAACAACAGAATTAATGATTGTGGATTAAGATGTGTGAAAAGTAACAACAGAATTAATGATTGTGGATTAAACATGTGAGAAGTTACAGCTGAATAGATGATTGTGGATTAAAAATGTGAAAAGTTACAACTGAATTGTTGATTGTGGATTAAGATGTGAGAAGTTACAACTGAATAGATGATTGTGGATTGAAAATGCGTGAAAAGTTACAACTGAATAGATGATTGTGGATTAAAATGTGTGAGAAGTTACAACTGAATATATGATTGTATAGTAAAGATGGGTGAAAAGTTACAACTGAATAGATGATTGTATATTAATGATCTGTGAAAAGAGATATATAAACTTCATTGTGGTGAAGTTGTTGGCACAGTTACTGTACAGACTCCACAGCCTTAAACCAATGTTCTGTACAGACTCCACAACCTTAAATCAATGATTTCTACAGAGTCCACAGCATTAAACCAATGATTTCTACAGACTCCACAGCATTAAACCAATATTCTATACAGCGCATCGAAATCCTCGTGGTTCAGTCTCTCCCAGCAGCTCGCATCGTTTTTCAAAGCGTCTAGTCTGCTGATCAGGCTCTGTTTTGATTCTGACGAAACCGCTGGAACAAGCTGGCTGTTCAGCAAGTTGGCAACAAAAAGAATGCTGTTGTCGATCAAGTAGATCTTCTTGTTGTGCTCGTTAAACTCAATGAACGTGGAAATGAATGCAACAAAATCCACGCTGTTCCAAAAGTTCACACAGGCTTCATTTTGGTTTGAACTGGATGGCAGCAATGATTGCAGGAAGGATACCAGTTTTAATTTGACACTGCTTGGCAAAGATTCGGCCAAATCAAAAGTAGTTTTCAGCATTTTCACTGAATCCCCGTTTTCAAAGAATAGTTGTGCCCATTTTGAATGGTGTCTCACAAGGTTTGATAGCGCATAGAAACTTTTGCTGATCAGCAACTCATCATACGCCTTTTCTCCAGTGCTTTTTTCACCCAATAAACTTATCAGCAGCTCCATAATCAGATCTAAAACATTCACCTGCTTATCTTCGTCATCCGTGGTGACAAATTTCAGGAAATCGTTTTGCAAAGGCTCATTATTTTGACAACTGGATCCAACAATCTCTAGAATGTTAGCCATAAACTCATAGTTTCCGTACTCCAATTCTGTTTTGAAGTTTTTCAGAATTGTCAGTATGTCATCAATCAGTTTCATATAAGCCAGAACACTGCTGTTATCGATGTTTTCAATCAGAAACAGAAAGTTTTCTGATGCTTGTATTCTGTTTTGGAATTCTTCGTCAGAAGCAACTCCTTTCTGCAAAGTAAGTGTCATTATTTTCATATTCAACTTCATTAGAGTAGGATCATCATATGTTTGTGAGTTTTGCTCCTTTAAAAGCAACTGTTTGAGCATAATTTGCTGCTCATAACTTAGAGAAGACATATCAACATCTTCGCCATTTGCAATCTTGGTAGACCATTGTAACAGTTTATCCATGTTCCAAAAAGGGTAATAAATTTAGGGACCGGTTTGTTTTGGTATGATATATTTTATCTAAAATAAGATATTAAGTGAAATTTTACACTACTGATGTGGTTCTAGTCGAGTAATTATAGAATATCTTGACCTGTGATTTGTAGTTTGATGGAATTCTGAGACATCAACATTTCTTTTTTTATATTGCATTTTATTTTTGAGTCGTTTATATCCGATTCATTTTTCTGGAAGGTTCGATTTTTGGCGAGTTTGCTATCTCCGAAACAAAAAAATGACAGAAATAGAGGTAGGAGGCACGTGCCTTAATCTACCCGGACACCTTCACACCGCTACCTTAGGTAATCAA
>JAFNJT010000174.1:0-16821 GCA_019649525.1 Hanseniaspora lindneri
GTTGATTACCTAAGGTAGCGGTGTGAAGGTGTCCGGGTAGATTAAGGCACGTGCCTCCTACCTCTATTTCTGTCAGATGCAAACCGCTCTCAAATTTCACAAACCAACATCCTGTACACCAAAACATATCCTGAGACACCAGAAACATACCATTAACTTCCAACCAGCATCTCATATACCCCAAAAATCCTTCATGCCACTCACTTTATTTCACATCAAGCCGTGCAAAAACCTTATATCCGTCTTGGATTTCATCAACAGCATTGCTTTAAGCACAGATGTCTATATAGAAGATGATGATAAAAACGGTGATTATACACTTCTTCTTTACAAATCTAGCAAACTAAACAAGTACTTGACCATTCAGTACTCTGCCATGTGCCCAAATATGAACGTGACCGTTCAGGATGGAGAAAGCTTGAATCTGAATGTTCCTTTCAAGCAAGTTTTAGATTCCAAAACAGTGAAACAAGAATTCCAGTCTCTCCTGAACAGCAACAAGGAGTGGACATTTAGGCAGTCGTTTCAAATAAAAAACTACGCCATGGGTTTCTATAATGACGCGGTAGCGATATACAAATGGGATATTCTCAGTGACATCAACGATCTTCTTGGCATAAAACTGTTGGTAAAACACGACAATGAATCTGACATCAGCGATCTGGAAACAGTGCTGAGGGATGTGATTTATGAGGATGACGCGTCAGCAAACAGTCTGGAGGTTTACCGTGACGTTGACATAAACAGAAACGATGTTTCGCTGCATGTTTTGAAGATGGTTTTGTAAGGTTTCAAAAAAAGTAAAATAAAAATAAAAAATAAAATAACAAAATTACAGTTGGTTTTTGGCGTTGTATGTAGTTTGTTTTGGAACTATATGCTAGTTGTGGTTGGTTCAACTATGCACGTGTGTTTTTATCTGGAACCGTAGATGATATGTTTATACTGACGTGTTTGTACTTGTACTGAACTACACAGATATATTTACGTCTGCTTTTAACTGTACCTGTAGGGAAATACGCAGATATATTTACGTCTGCTGCTATCTGTGATTCTGAAGTTATACATCTGCTTTTGTAGATCCAGCAGTGGACGGAGAGTCTACATTTTATGACAGCAAAAAATGAGTCAGTAGATTACACTTACACAGTTGTGCTGCTCTTATAAACCAGTAGGATATGATTATACAGTCATACTGCTCTTATAAACCAACAGGCTATATTTATACAGTTATGCTTGCTCTTATAAACTTATAATCATATATTTATATATTTATACTGCTCTTATAAACCAATAGGATATGATTATACAGTCATACTGCTCTTATAAACCAACAGGCTATTTTTATATAGATCTACTGCTCTTATAAACTTATAATCATATATTTATATATTTATACTGCTCTTATAAACATATAGTCATATATTTATACTGCGCTTTCAATCCTATAATCATGTCTTTATATAAACGCAAACCATGTCAATAATTATGCCGCTAAACACCATTTTCTTTCAGCATCGCCTACCACACATCCTCGTGGTACTTGCCATTCAGCTTCATCAGCTTGATCATTTCCTGCGCTTCCTGGACCTCAATATCCTGTTTCTCGCTCACAATAGTGACCAAAGTATCATTAACCTGTTTGGCCATTGTTGCAGCATCACCACAAACGTAAACAAAAGCACCTTTTTTCAATGCATCCATAATCAAATCCTTCTCTTCCAGCATCAATTTCTGAACATATGTCTTTGGCAAAGTAGGATCTCTTGAGTAACCATTGAAAACCTTCAAGTTTGGCAAGTTTGATAAGTATAAAGAGCTCCACTCTTCTTTGTACAAATGGTCATGTGCATTTCTGCATCCATAGAACAGAACCATCTCAGAATCACTGTTTTCAACCAATCTATCTCTTACAAATCCTCTGAAAGGAGCTACACCAGTACCAGGACCAATCATGATGACAGGAGTGGCAGCATTTTTAGGTAGTCTGAAAGTAGATTTTCTAACAAAAATAGGAAGCTTGTATGAATCGGACTTGTAAGAACCTCTTGGACCAGATAAGTCATAGTGCAAAGGAAGAGAAGTAGCATCTGGACCTTTGTTTATTTCATTAAGCAGATTGGTGGTAACACCGCAAACTAATTTTTCAGCATCTGTGATTTCAACCATTGCAGTGATGTGGATTTTGTCGGAATCATACAAGTTTGAAGATGAGATAGAGTAGAATCTTGGTTTCAGAGAAGGAATAGTTTCCAACAAAAAGGTCCAAGGAATATATTGGCCCCAGTTGAAAGTTGAAGAGATGTATAACAAACAATCGGCAAAGTTGAAATTGGCTTCAATAATCTCACGGTGGAAATTTTCAGCATTGGAAGATATTTCAATCAGTTTCTGTTTAATCTTTTCTTCTGATTCTGGAATGAACTGAACAATCTGGGAAAGAGTCTGTCTGGAAACAGGACCAGTGATTTCTAGGTAGTTTTTGACAGCTGTTTCAATGTTTGTTGGAACAGGGAATGGCAAGGAAGAAGTTGGATCCTTCAATTTCAAATCAAAAGTTTCATCTCCATGTAGACCCAAGGTAGATAAAAACTTGGCGACATGTTCCTTGGAGTTCTGAGGAACAACTCCCAAATGATCACCAGTTTCGTACTTTATGTTGGAGCCAGAGATATCAAATTCCATGTGAACACAGTTTCTGCCAGATACAGGATCACATAGTTCAGCGCTTTTGGTAACAGTGGCCAGGAAAGGATATGATTGGTCAAAAGGACCTAGATGTTGTTTCTCACTGCCAGTTCCCAAGTAACTCTTGTTTAGTTCGCCCTTGAATACTTTTTCGTCGCTTCCATTGAAGCTCACATACTCGTACATTGGTTCAAATGCTGCATTTTCACCACCCTGCAAGTTGAATTCCTTTTCAATGATTTCAAAAGCGGCGTCCTTCCAGGAAACATATTCTTCTTCAGTATTACCCACAGAATCATCTCCTGCACCAATTTTTCCCAGCAATTTGGCACCAGCCTCATCCACCAGTTTTTCCTTCAGTCTCATTGCTGCTCCGTTAAAGAACTCGTAGGTTGAATTTCCTAATCCAAATATCATAATTGGCAAATCTTTTAACTCATCAGCTTCCAAAACATTGTTCAAATAGTCATCAAAACCAGCACAAGGGTCTGGTAATTCTCCTTCTCCGTAGGTGGACATAAAAATAACCAATCCCTTCACCTTTCCGACCAGGTTTCCTAGTGTATTTGCATCCTCAAAATCAAAATTCTCAAAATCACCACATAGAATCTGAAGTTCCTTAAACTTTGAATGCAACTCCTTTGCAAACTTCTTACAGTAGTCCTCAGCGGTTCCTGTTTGGGAACCATAAAGAATCAGGAAATCTTTCTTGTTATTTTCAATGATTTCTAGCAGATCCTTGGATCCATTTGATGAAACACCAATAGAAGAATCCAGTGAATCAGAGCCTTTCAAAATGGATAATATTTCGTCCTTTTTGGTGTACAGCACAACAGAAGCCACGAGGCAGCATAAAACAGCCAAATCTAGAGGATCCAACGCCATTTTGGGAAATAAAAGTTGTGAACTTGGTTTCTTGAAAAATAAAATAGTAGTTAAATATGTGAATATACTTTGATTATTTAGTTGTGAAAAGACCTTGCAAGATAAATAATACGTGAAAAGATATCAGTGAGCTTTTATAAAAGGAAAATTTTTTTTTATTTTTTTTTATAAAGTAGCGAAAAAAATTCGCGAGAAGGCTGCACCCAGGAATTCCCAAAGAGGGAATAGGTCGTTTATTAACGCGAGAAGAGGCGTTTATAAACGAAAGGGGGAAAGGAATATTTGGCGTTGGTCACGTGGTTTGCATGAGTGAACAAATTCTCAGCAGGATGAACGAATCAGAAGCTGTGATAATCTCTAGTATGGAGAGTAGAAGAACGGGGATGGAAACTATTTATTTATGTTTGTGTAAGTGGATGGTTTCTATTAGAGTTCTATTTTTATCTAGAATGCGGAGATTACAGTTTTATCTTGTGCGACTGTGTTGTTCTCAGCATAGGTGAGAATTTTCACATTGGTGAGTATTCTGGAGTTCAGTATGTGGAATAAGTAAGAGGATTACTCATGTCCGTGTCGGATATAAGCGTAACTCTCACAGCAGCGGAGTAAATATAAGCACTAGTTTGGGTATGAAAGCTGTTTAGGAAGGTGAACCACGGGGACAAATTGCCAGCTGTTTGTTTATATAGGTGCACTACTGGGACAAATTCGTAGCTCTGTAAATAATGAACTACTGGGACAAAGCAGCGCGGTGTAAATGCATGAACTACTGGGACAAAGTAGCACGGTGGAAATAATGAACTACTGGGACAAATTCGTAGCTCTGTAAATAATGAACTACTGGGACAGATTGGCAGTTGTTCAGATACACGAACAACTCAGCATAGCCTTCTGTTTGGACACAAACAACACTGTGGCTGAAGTGAGGCGTGTTTCCGCAAATACACTGTGTAATTGTAGGCCAACTACAGCATGTAATGTTATGCCAACTAGCAGAAATGATGCTGTTCACCGCTTCAAATACAATACAATACAACAGCGTGATCAAAATCTGGCCCGCTTTCTTCGTCCATTCTGCGTGCTTGCTGGCTCATCCTCGTGACTCAGATCATCTTCCCTTCTTCTTTTGGCGACTCGCTGAGAAGCATCGTCGGCCTGGGTGTTGGATGGCGCAGTTTCGTTATTTTGTGACGCGTCTTTGGCGCCAGAAATTCCCCAGAGTTCTTCTTTCACTATCTTGTTTAAATCAGCGTGTTCTCCCAGCACCTCAGATATAGACATGCCCTTTATTTCGCCTATAAATCTAGCGATTGCGAAAGGAGTAATTTCGGGGAGTGCAGAGGGACCTATTCTTATGCACCGTTCAATGGTGGTTCCAGTTTGCTTTACTTCCTGCATATCCCTGTCCCCATCGTACATTTTGATGTAGCCACTGGAATTCAAACTTTGCATGTAGTCACTGAAATTCAAGCGTTTCGCCCCAATGCCAGTTTTAAAAAGATCCACAAAACGTTCCATGGTGTTCTCCAAAGTGATATATTTCATTTTGCCTCCATTGATGAAAACTATAATCAGAATCAAGAAAAGTAGCCCATCTTCTTCCAAGCTTGTGTCATCAGTGCCCTGCTCAATCTTCATGTCAGCCAGCGCCAAATCATTGTTGTAGCTCAGTGTGTTACTGATAATAGCTTCTTTTTGCGAAGAAATAATGTTTTCAACAGAATCTTTGTCCAATTTCACATCAACCACGTCTGTTCTCAAAACAACAAAGCCTGCCTTTGTTGCTGACATTTGCAGGTTTAAACCTTCCAGCAAAATGTTGATTCCCCTCACCAAAATCTGTTTGTTGGGCTGAAAGGTAGTGGTGTCTAAATCCTTCAAAATTTGTGCTTTCCAATCGTTGAACTTGCTGTCCGTGAATCTGTTACTGTTTTTGTTGCTCATATTGGTTCTGATAGCGACCACCATTTTCTGGCAAACGTTTCTGTAAGAAAGGACCTGTGCCCTGTCAAGCTTCGCATTGCCAAGCCAAAAAGCATCAAATTCAACAGCCATTTGTAAAGTGATCTTTTTGCGCTTTTATTGGTTGTTTTCAGAGGTTTTATTATATTGTAAAAAGGTTTTATGTTGTACAAGAGTTTTGTTCTGTTTTAAGACTTTTATTCTGCTTAAAAGAGTTTTATTCTGTTTTAAGACTTTTACTCTGTTTTAAAACACTTTTACTCTGTTTTAAAAGACTTTTATTCTGTTGTAAATAATCTTTTTTATGTTTTTATTGGTAGTTTTCTTTTTTTTATTGGCTGTTTTATGGTTTTATTGGCTGTTTTATGTTGCTGAATATATGTCTCTTCGCGTAATTCTGATCATCGTGAAAATTAATTTGGCGATTTCGCGTTGAAAATTAGAGCGCCGGTCACGTGGTTTTCCTTGAGCGGCAATAATTAATTCCAGCTAGTGAGTTTAAAGCACGGCAAATGAGAAGTAGATCTGCAAAATCAACTGAGTCTTGGGGTAATTATTGTGTTTGCGCAGTGTGGTTTTCTATCTGCGGCTTATTGCTGCTTTAAGGCACCAAAAAAGATGTGTTAGGTCAAAAATAGGCTCTATCTTGAGTGCTGGCCAGAATATCAGCTGATTGATTTAATGCAGAATGAAATGGCCAAAATAAACTGGAATGGAATAAGGGCAATTGATTCATTGCATATGAGATGTGTTTGAGACAAAAAAAGACCGAAAAGAAACAAAACTCTAGCCAGGGCACTGTTGCTGCCATTCTGATCACATGTTGCACACAGTGTGATACCAATTCTAAAGAGAGATAATAGTGTGCAGCAGCAGCTGGCTGAAATAATGTTATCATGCGCACTATGTTTTTGGCCTAGTCACGCCACTGTAGTTGCCATTGTTTGGTTGTTTACATGTAGTTTTTTTCTTTTGAGTGTTCATCAATTTATTCATGTCTATTAATCAAATGTAAACAAACAGACTAACATAAAATTTTCAAGCCACCCACGTGACAGACGCGTAATTTTGGTTCCAAAGATTGACCGCCTAATACAAACAACCGCACTAGCGTAAACAAAACAGGCATTCCAGATAGCGGTGTAAATTCACCACAACAAACTGCAAATTCTTCAATGTAGAAACGATTTAAAAATGAGAAACCTGGCACTAAAAACACGTGACTCCATGTTTACAGTTCTTCAGCGTAAACATCACCAACAAGAAACAGATACGCTGGAACAAGGGCAAGAATGGATTGTGAGGCAAACATGTGACTTTACGGGTTGATCTGCTTAATTATGGTGCTGCCAGATCATTATATTGGTTTATTTTGGTTTAGTTTTTTATTCTTCCCAGCAGATTAATATTTTTGACTGCTTCTCTTAATTTTCAGCAAATAAAAAATGGGCCGATTTTTCTGGGCAGACATTTGTCCGGCTCCGCCGCAGGAATAAGCGGCTCTTTAGATGCTGTTTGTCTGAAAACACTCATCAATTCTGGCCATGTGATCTACGCAATTGGAACAGAATTACGATTCCCTGCACCTTCCTGGACAAGCTTTGCAGATTTCTAAGTAAGGATTGCTACTTCTTACTCCCTTCTAGCCATATTCCAACGCAAATTACCGGTCTTTTTGGCCAACCCGCATGTCACGTGACAAGCTTGCTTCAGCGCTGTAAGTGTGCGCAACAAGGCAAACAAAATGACTCCATTGAACGAGAGTGTTCACCAAATGGCACACAATAATGTCAGAATTAGTCACATGCTTACCACAAACACGTGTTTTCATGTCTAGTGACACGTTATTTTCACTAAACACACCATATTTCTGGCAGTATAATCATCATTGGCTGGACCGGAGTTAAGAAACTATCACCACACTACATACAAACCACCCTAAAAAAAATACGCTGCATTATTTTCACTTGCCCAGCAACAAAAAAAAAATAGAAAAAAAAAACATGATCCGATGTTGGTGATTAAGTGGGTAGTGGAACTTTTTTTTTTCGTCACCTCTTAAGTCCGCCAAAAAGTTCCAGTAGCATGAAAAAACACCTTCCAGTATGGTGTTTTTTTTTCCAATTTCAGGAATATCACCTGAATTTTTTCTTAATATCACCAACAAAAAATTTTCATGGGGAGATCTTACGTGATTATGTGCTGGCTGAGAAACTTTGTGTGAGGGAAAAATTTTATGATTTCCACAAATTTACTCACATTCAGATTATATAAAAAGGCAAGCTATCTATACTTTGAAGATAATTATTTTTCCAATCTTTTTTTTTTATAAGTTAAATTATAAAAGAATCAATAATAAGAAACCATCCTTAATTGGTAAATATAACAAACAAACAAATATAATTAGATAAAAATGTGTGCTGACAAAATCAGAGTTTCCATCAACGGTTTCGGTAGAATTGGTAGAATTGTTGCCAGAATTGCCTTAGAAAGACCAAATGTTGAATTAGTTTCCGTCAACGATCCATTCATCACTGCTGACTACGCTGCTTACATGTTCAAGTACGACTCTACTCACGGTAAATACGCTGGTTCCGTTGAACACACTGCTGACTCCTTAGTCATCAACGGTAAGACCATCAAGGTTTACAACGAAAGAGACCCAGCTAACTTACCATGGGGTGCTGAAAAGATTGATATCGCCATTGACTCCACTGGTATCTTCAAGGAATTAGACTCCGCTCAAAAGCACATTGATGCTGGTGCCAAGAAGGTTGTTATCACTGCTCCATCCGGTACTGCTCCAATGTTCGTTGTCGGTGTCAACGAAGACAAATACGCTGGTGAAACCATCGTTTCCAACGCTTCCTGTACCACTAACTGTTTGGCTCCATTAGCCAAGGTTATCAACGATGCTTTCGGTATCGAAGAAGGTTTAATGACCACTGTTCACTCCATGACTGCTACCCAAAAGACTGTCGATGGTCCATCCCACAAGGACTGGAGAGGTGGTAGAACCGCTTCTGGTAACATCATCCCATCCTCCACTGGTGCTGCCAAGGCTGTCGGTAAGGTCTTACCAGAATTACAAGGTAAGTTGACCGGTATGGCTTTCAGAGTCCCAACTGTCGATGTTTCCGTTGTTGACTTGACCGTCAAGTTAGCTAAGCCAACCACCTACGATGAAATCAAGGCTGTTGTCAAGGCTGCCGCTGAAGGTAAATTAAAGGGTGTTTTGGGTTACACTGAAGACGATGTTGTCTCTTCTGACTTCTTGGGTGATGCTCACTCCTCCATCTTCGATGCTGCTGCCGGTATCCAATTATCTCCTCAATTCGTCAAGTTGGTTTCTTGGTACGATAACGAATTCGGTTACTCTACCAGAGTTGTTGACTTAGTCGAACACGTTTTCAAGAACTAAGTGGATTTGTTTTTAACAAACTGTGCTACTTTTTCTCTGAATGATTTATGAAACTTAATGAAAACAACAAAACAATTAAAATTTATATAAATTTTTAAAATAAAATAAATACTTTTAATTAAAATATATTGTATTTGAAGGATTTAATCCAGCCCACAAATGAGTGTTATGAAGTTTTCTTATATTGAGTATGAAACATTCTGTTATTGAGGATAAAACTTTAATTGAGTATGGAACTTTTTTTAATTGAGGATGAACATTCTTGCATTGGGTTATCTTCTGCAGGTTACAAAAAAAGAAAAAGAAATAACAAAATAACACAGAAAAAAGAACATAAAACTTGTACTATGGCATATGCAATGTACACTTTTGCTTGCATTCTCTTCAAAAAACTTTTCTGCAATTAAAATCATCACCTCCCAATGTGAACTTTTCTTCAGTGCTACATATGTCATCTTACAATAACGGTTCGCTTTATATTTTGGATTGGTTTTCTAATGATGGAGCCAAAGACGGTTCAAAGATTTGGTTTCTCAGCAAATACGAATCAGCTATACTAAATTATTTCACAGGAAACAACTCATTGTGGTCAGATTTTCTCAGTGAATCTAGGGCAGGATCTGCGCAGAAGTTACGTGGACAACCTGTAAAGTTGTTTCTTGAAAGCATATCACTAAGTGTAGCAACGTTTTTTGTGCAGTTAGTTATATTTAATATTGTTAAGGAAGCGATACCTGAAGTATACCAACCAAATACATTACTATCAAATTTACAACAAAAAATATCTAGGTTCAGTTTCAAACTGACGTTTTCCACTAACGGTGATATTAGAAAGGATGAAGGGTTAGCTGGGGCAACTGGTATTATTGATTCAGTATCTACTTTTAAAGCCAAGTTGTGGAAAATTGGGTTTAATTTTAAATGGATTTTTTTATTACTGTTGGAAAGCACAGAAAATTTTGAATCATTTCCTTTAGATAGTTTTTATATTTTGAGGTTTTTGGCAGTATTGCAACAGTTCTTTGCCATTTTGTCTTTAGCCATAACTCCTTGTTTAGCCTTTATTCATCTCAGAGCAAGTAACAAAAGCTATAATCAAAATATAATTGGGCTTGATAAAATTTCAATATATTCTTTACAAGTGTCTGATTCAGATGTTTTGATTGTTCACCTGGTTTTTACTGTTTTTGCTGTCTTTCTTTTTCATTGGTTTCTTCTTAAAGAACTTGAATTTTTTGTATCAAAAAAGTTAAACTTTATTAAACAAATTCAGAAACATAATACTCTCAACTCAGACAAGTTTACTTCTAAAACAGAAGACAGCACAAACAGTTTTTATGTTAAAAACAAGTCGGATAGCTTGTTTATCGAAAAGATGTGTAAAGAACAGTCTACAGTTTTGGTGCAAAATTTGCCTGGTTGGTCTTACAGTCAAATTCTTGAAATATTTAATAAGTTAGCTCCAAAAACAGAAACCAATGCTGTATCCAAAATATGGTATGTTCCAAAAGAGATTGGGAAGTTAGAATCGTACTGCAAAAAACACAATCAGAATTTAAAAAGAGTTGAAAAAAATATACTACATTATGCTCTAAGTAAAATATATCTAGAACATGAATCTGACATCAATCTGTATTTTACGGAAAATTGTAGATGGGCAAAACAAAGCAATAATTCAATTAAAGCTCTAGAATATCAAACAAAACAGCTCAAGTTTAAGCGCAATTGTTTTTGCTTTAAAGTTAAAACAAAAGTAGAGTCCATAAAAGTGGTATTCCTGTTAAGGAAAACTAAAATTAATTTAATAAAATATGACTTTTATTTCCTTTTGCCCATCATTTCATTCTCAAATAGATTTGATTATGAGCAAGAATCTATTGACAATGAAATAAAACTTTACTTTAAAAATTTCGAGGACTGGCTGGAATCTAAAAGATCTATTCAAAAACAATACTTAAATAATCAGTTGGCCAAGAACAACGAAAAGTCGGAAATCAAACATGTTATCATCAAATTCAAGAATATTTATATTGCAGACATTTTTTGCCAGCTATTGTTGGTTTCTGCACCTTGTAATGTTGTTCGACTTAAAAGAAATATAAATTTTAATGGAATGAATTGGTCAAACATCAATTTTGACAACAAGTATTTGCTTTTTTTATCTCACTGCATAATCAGTTTCAGTAAAACAGTGATTATTATTTGTTGGGCTGTACCAGTGGCACTTTTGGGATTAATTTTGCAAATTCCTTATTTGACGATATGTGTTCCCATTTTAAACCTTATTTACAAGTGCCCTGAATCTATCGTTTCGTTAATTAATAGTTTTCTACCAATTTTAACCTTAATGATAATCACTGATCTTATTCCAGAAATTTTTAGATGGTTAATAAAGTTTAAATTTTATTCAAGCTTTGAAAAAGTAGAATTGAACCTACAGAAATGGTTTTTTGTCTTTTTATTTGTGCAAATCTTTATAGTTATCAGTGTATCATCAAGTATATCAGTAGTGGTAGAACAGATAATTACAAACCCAATTAACATCCCACACTTTTTAGTGGCAAATTTTCCGCAAAGCTCAAATTTCTTTGTTTCATTTATATTTATCAGAGGTTTAGCTTATTGCATAGGAAACTTGTTTCAGTGGGCAAGATTAACCAAATGGGTTTTCGTAAATAAATTATCATTTTCAAACCCTAAAAAGACTCCAAGAGCGTTATTTGAAGATATAACTCTCCACTCACTGATATATAAATGGGGGTCTATATACCCTATTTTTACGTTGATGGGTTCCATAGGATTGATTTACGGGATAATACAACCATTAATATTGCCTACAGTAACAATAGCAGTAAGCTTAGCTTTGATTTCTTTTAAATTTACAATCAGATATCAAGTGAACAGAAGTAATAACAAATGGGAAACATTGGGAAAGTTCTATCCAGCCGCTTTATTTCAACTATACAGTGGCATATACTGCCTTCAGGGATTAATGATAGGAGTGTTTGTTCTTGCCAATAAATATAATTTGTGTTTTTTTATGTTTACTATGTTGGTAAGTACTGTTGTTGCTCACAGCCACATATTTAAAAAGTACCATGTTTTGTTGTACTTTTTACCTTTAAGTGACTATGAAAGTGAACCAATGCTTAAAAATAAAGATGTCAGTAACCCAAATAGTGAAGTTAATATGGATATATCCATCCCTGGTGACTTAAATTGGAAGAATTTCAACCAAACAATGGAACTACTACCTGTAGCAGATCCAGATGAAATAAATTCTGTAATTTGGATTCCCGATGATGATTTTAGTATTTCAAACAAGGAAATTGATAGACTAAGACTAAAATTTGGCAGTCAATGTCACATAACAAACACCCATGCAAAGATAGATCCTGTAGGCATAGTACAGTTGTATTAGAAACTTGAAAAGAATAGATTCAAAAAATCAACAAAAAATACTCCCAAACAACAACAAACAAACAAAAATAAAAACAATATAACAACTTCAATTGTCATTACTCAGCTTGATTGCTGAGAATTAGTTTTGGATAGTACAGTGCTTTCAGTGTCATTAAATTTTGTTTCACCTGTGTTTTTGGTTCTTGGCCACACATTAGGCAGTCTAGCAAACTGAAATCTTGGATTCACACATCTTTCAACGAACCATTTTTTTATTTGGTATTGAATTATGTCAGATATCTTTGGAATATTTTCCAGCTTTGTAGTCGAACCTATAAGCGACTCAATTTCAAAATCCATTGTATATTCTGGAGAAAATGAAAACAACATATAATAGCCACTCATATCGTCTTTCATATGACTCAATCCATCATATACATTAGCAAATTCTTCTCCTGTTGTCAAGGAAAGCGTTAGTGACGCTTGAAATTTCACCATAGAAACTGTCAATTCAATAGGCAGAGTTCCGCTCAGAGGTTTTGGAAAATTCAAAGCTAGCTGTGTTTCAACACCGAATGCAAGTCTGTCGTTCAAATTGATGTCAATAATAGCTTCAAGTCTTTTGCTGGAAGAGTTTGGTGAATATTGAATCCTGCAGTTTGACAAAATCGGGAAGTTATCACCGATATCTAGCTCTTTTATTTTTATGTAGTTTATGAAATGTGGCACATCTTTGGATTTCCTGTCAATGAAGTCATTCAAAGAATGCACAATATTGTCTTTCAGTAATGCTTCAAGTCTGAGTTGCTGAATGGCTTGTGCTATAAGAACATTAAACCAGTCAAGAGATTCAGGTTTATGAGTATCAACGTTGTAATGGGTCTTTTCTAGAAGGTTTGACAGCTGTTTTTTCATATCGATTTCCTCTTCAGGAGTATCAGTTATCAATCTTTCCTTACCACCTAACTTAATGATAGATGTGGAATTAGATAGTTTTGTTAATATGGAATCTGACTGAGATTTTGGATCTGGCGTTTTGGCTTCTGAGAAGATGAAGAACTTTATGAAAAAAATAAATATTAGCAAAATTGTAACCTGCCCTATCGCTAAGCCTTGCAAAAAAACCCACCATTTGTTGAAATTATTGCTCTCATTTGATATGCTTCCGCTGCTAATTAAAATCCCATTATTGTTTGCTAAAACTTTCAGTGAGTCTTGAAGAAACTTAAGGGAATGTGGATTACCCTCTAGAAGAGATTTTAGAAATTCTTCACTTTGAACGTAGGAGTCCATTTTTGGAAGCTCAATTCCAGATGTAACAGAACTCATGATTGGCGTGTTGAAGCTGCGTATTTATATGTGATTGTTTACTTTATTTTATTGCTTATAAATATTTATACCAGCATATTTTTGGTTGAAAGTAGCCAAATGAAAAAGTCACGTGACTGTCTGTTTATTGCTTTTTTTTTTTTTTTTTTTAGAGTCGTTTTAAGTAATTAACTTTTACTTATACATATTTCCCAATTGGGATACATGAAAAATATACTAAAATAAAAAAACTTGAAAAGTTAAATAAATGCATCTTAAATAACAGTTTTTACTCATTAATCTCATCAATAGAATTCATAGCCCAAGCATCATAAACAGTAATTATAGCTAAGATGGCCTCTAAATCAAAATCTAGCAACAAGCTGGTAAAAAACACAAAAGTATCACATGGAGTTGTAACGCAGAACAAGGTCATTGATTTTGATCAGCTAACTACAATAAGTAGTGATGAGGAAAATGAAGATCTAGAGTTTGAATCTGATGACGAAACTGATGAAAAAACCAAAAATAAAGGAAAAAACGACGAGAAGATATTGCAGAAAGAAAAAGACGACATACAGTTAAATACAAACTTTGTTTTCCAGTTAGAAAACACCTTTGAATTGCAGGACAAAGATTTGATGCAATCATGGGACTTTGACAGTAATGAAAAGGCAGAAAATAAGAAGAAAGACGTTGATTTGGACAAGATTATCAAAAGAAAAGGTGGTCTAGTTGGTCTAGTGGGTGTTGAAAAAGAGGAGAAAGAAGAAGATGACGATGATCTGGCTCTTGATGGATTTGGTATGGGAGCAAAAGATGAAAATGAAGAAGAAGATGAAGAAGAAGATGATGATGATGAAGAAGATGATGATGAGAATGAAGAAGAAGAAGATGAAAATGCTTCAGATAATGCAGCAGCACAAGAATCTGATGAGGATTCAGAAGAAGCAATCAACAATTTCTTTGCTCCAAAGGAAGAAACTGAAGATTTGCAGAAACAGCAGCACCAAACTTTCAACTCACTGGAACTTGCCAGACCAATTTTGAAAGGACTAGCAGCTCTAGGATACAGCAAACCATCTCCAATTCAATCCGCTTCCATTCCAGTTGCCTTATTGGGTAAAGATATCATTGCTGGTGCTGTTACAGGTTCTGGTAAAACAGCAGCTTTTATGATTCCAATTTTGGAAAGATTAGTTTACAAGCCAAGCAATGTTCCAACAACAAGAGTCATAATTATCACCCCAACCAGAGAATTGGCCATTCAAATAGCAGATGTAGGTAAAAAAATTGCTCAATTTTTGCCAAAAATTACATTTGGGCTGGCAGTTGGTGGTTTGAATCTAAGACAGCAGGAGTTGCAACTGCAGAAGAAGCCTGATATTGTTATTGCAACTCCAGGTAGACTGGTTGATCACCTGAAAAATTCTGTCAACTTTAATGTTGATGCTTTGGATATTCTGGTTATGGATGAAGCTGATAGAATGTTAGAAGACGGTTTCCAAGATGAGCTGAAAGAAATTCTTGAGATTTTACCAACTCAAAGACAAACCATGTTATTCTCTGCTACAATGAACTCTAAAATCAAGCAGCTGATTGCATTGTCGTTGAAAAAACCAGTCAGAATCATGATAAACCCACCAAAACAGGCTGCAAACAAATTAGTACAAGAATTTGTGAGAATTAGAAATAGAGATAGTTTGAAACAAGCTTTGCTGTATCAATTACTGACAAAGCTTGATGCTAACCAGCAGTTTAGAATTGTGGTGTTTGTCGCCAGAAAGGAACAGGTGCACAAATTAAGAATTATATTAGGTTTATTGGGTTTGAATGTAGCGGAATTACATGGTTCTTTGACTCAAGAACAAAGACTGCAAGCAGTTACCCAGTTTAAAAACTTGGATAAATCAGTTTTGTTATGTACTGATTTGGCTTCCAGAGGTTTGGATATTCCAAAGATTGAAGTTGTTATTAATTATGACATGCCAAAATCATATGAGGTGTACTTGCATAGAATCGGTAGAACTGCCAGAGCAGGCAGAGAAGGTAGATCCATTTCATTTGTTGGTGAAAGTACTCAAGATAGAAACATTGTAAAGGAGGCTATCAAGTCTATAAATGAAACAAGTAAAAACGGCAACAACAAGTCCAGAGGAAAAGCTCTGGGAAGAAATGTCAGCTGGGAAGAAGTCGAGAAGATCAATAAGATTTTAGAAGATAAAGCAGCAACTATTGATGAAATCTTGGATGAAGAGAAACAAGAAAAGGAGATTTTGAGAGCGGAGATGGAAATTAGAAAAGGTGAGAATTTACTCAAACATCAGAAAGAGATTTTATCAAGACCAAAGAGAACGTGGTTCAAGTCTGAGAAAGATAAAAAGAATAATGACATGATGCAGGCCTTGAAGGACACCAAGAAAGATATGAACTCAAGAAAGAGAAAGCAGCAAGAGGAAAAAGATGATGGTGTTAAAAGATCCTATAAAAAAACCAAACAGGATAGATCTGTGGATCAGGAAAAGTTCTTCAGAAAACAAGCGGGAAAGAAGGCAGGAAAGAGCAAGGGCAAGTTTGGAAACAGAAGAAAGTAGTGGGGTTTCTGGCTTATTTTTAGTGAAGCTGTGATCGATTGTCAGCAGCGATGAGTCTTTGCTGATTTTTTGAGTATGTATTTTGTATTTAACTTGTTTTAATTGCCCGTGCGGTTTTGTTTATAGTGATCTGGCGTTTCGGAGAAACGAAGAATGGCAGTGCAGAGCGAGTAATGAAGTGCGACTAATGCGCAGTAGTTGCTGAATAGTGAGAATTATGTAGTGAGTGCTGAATAGTGAGAATTAGGTAGTAAGTTTTGAATAGTAAGTACTGAATAATAAGAGCCAAGTAGTGAGTGCTAAACACCCCAGGTAGAACTCAAAGTTGAGTACGGTTGGGAACTATTGCAGCGAAGTTGGACTGCAATTTGAGTTTCCACGTGTCCACTTTCCTTTTGGCATATTTGCTGAACCAGGGGTCGGGAATATCCCACGGATTTATGCACAAACAATCCAGATCAGCTCAAACACAGCAGCACCACACTTTGATAGAAAATAGATGTGTTTAAAGGGGCTAATAATTATTGGTTGGTTCTAACTCACCTATTTTCTACGTAGTGG
>JAFNJT010000175.1:0-16166 GCA_019649525.1 Hanseniaspora lindneri
CTACTTTCAAAGTTATTTATTATGTCCGACAACGACAATTCAGAGTTTGAGGGCCAAGCACCATTTCCCGACGACATGCATTGCAAATATGTTGTTTTTAATAATTTCTTGCCAGTAGACGCTGGAAATATGATGTAAAAAAATGTGTGACAGATTATATCTTGTGAACTTGCTGGTAAAATTTGTGGAGCAAAATTGCCACTATAAGAATCAAGTAATAATAGTAAAATAAAATAAAAAGTATAAAAAGCAAGATTTCAATTCAAATATAATGAAATGAGTTTAAAACATTGTAAATAAGAGAATTGACAATAAGAAAACCCCAATAAAGGCAAATTTATATATGCTGGTTTACGATTCTAAAAAGGATGAAAAGGGATACCTCGCTGCAGCATCCACCCAAATTGAGTAGCTGTTGCAGCGGCATGCAAACAATCATTGTTTCTAACGTAGTTGAGGTATAAACTATACAAGAGGTGTCTGGTATAAAACCCCAGCATTGTGGTACACAACACAACATACACAATATTGTAAATAGCAAACACCTGCTTCATTTTCTGTGCTTCTTGTTGCTAGATATAAAATATAAACTATCAAATATAAACTATCAAATATAAAATATAAACTATCAAATATAAAATATAAACTATCAAATATAAAATATAAACTATCAAATATAAAATATAAAATATAAACTATCAAATATAAAATATAAACTATCAAATATAACATATAAACTATCAAATATAAAATATAAACTATCAAATATAACATATAAACTATCAAATATAAAATATAAACTAGCAAATATAAAATATAAAATATAAAGTATCAAATATAAAGTATAAAATATAAAATGCAGCAATTAAAGGTTCCCCAACTGCCAGATATAAATCTATGATTCAGCGATTACAGATCCCCAACTGCCAACCTAGTAGTCAAAAACAGTTCTCAAACACTCACCAGAGTGCAAATCCTCAAATGCAGTGTTGATGTCCGCGAAGGCTCTCTTGTGAGTGATGTATTTATCCAAAGATAAGGCTCCCTCGTTTGAGGCTTCAATCAACTTGTTCATTTCGGACTTTCCTTTGATGTTTCCAAACGCAATACCAGTCCAGGTTCTACCAACAATCAAGTAGAATGGTCTGACGGAGATCTGTGCACCGGCAGGAGCAACACCAATCACAGTGCTGATACCAGTACCTCTGGCGGAAGCCATCAATGCGCTGTTCATCACGTTCACGTTACCGGTACAGTCGTAGGTGAAATCAATACCAAAACCATCATCTGACATGGAAACTAGCTTAGAAACAATATCCTCACCTTCAGCTAGTTTAGTTGGGTTCACGAAATCAGTGGCACCGAATTCTCTGGCCCATTTTTCCTTGTTATCGTTGGTGTCAATAGCAATTATCTTCTTGGCTCCAGCAGCCTTGGCTCCTTCCAAAACAGAGCATCCAACTGCTCCTAATCCGAATACAGCGACTGAAGAACCTGGTGTGATTTGGTTGTTCTTTTTAGCAGCTCCGATACCCTTATATCCGGCAGCACCAAAACCTATAGCAACACCACAACCCAATAATGCAGCCTTCTCCAAGTCAAAATCTTTATCGATTTTAACAGCACTGTGTTTGGAAACAACTGTGTATTCAGAAAAAGCTGAGCAGCCCATGAAGTGGTAGATTGGTTCGCCCTTCAAGGTTTTGAATCTCGTTGTACCGTCTGGCATAACTCCCTTACCCTGAGTGGCTCTAACTTTGATACACAAGTTGGTTCTATCGTCCAAACAGAACTTACATTCACCACATTCAGCAGTGTACAATAATATGACGTTGTCACCGACGGCCAAATCAGTAACATTTGGGCCCACTGATTCGACAACTCCGACAGCTTCGTGACCTAGAATAACTGGTTTAAAATCAGATGCTGGCCATTCGTTATCTTCCCCAGATAAAGTGAAGGCGTCAGTGTGACACAAAGCTGATTTCAAAACCTTGACTCTAACCTCGTCTGATTTAGGTGCCTCAACAATGATTTTTTCAACAGTGAGTGGCTTGTTTGGAGCATAAGCGACAGCGGCAGTACATTCAATTGGCTGGATTGGGGACATCTTACTTTGGAAATACTTAAAATACGACTAGTTTGGTTTTAAATCTGCAGTATTGTTTTAAATAAGTTTTAAACTGAATGAATCAAGAAATAATGATTTTCAACTGTTTTAAAGATTTAAAAAAGGTGCTTTAAGGATTTAAAACAGTTGCTTTAAGGGCTAATTCTACCAGATTTGTTCATGAAACAAATAAAATTTAGGTTGTGAGATTATTTTACGGGAGGTTAAAAAAAAAAAAAAAAACCCGAAAGCTAAAAAAATTAGCGAGGATCGGAGTTAACGATTTTACAACGTTTAATCATTAGTACTCAAAAAAAAAAAAAATTGGAAAAAAAAAAAAGAGAAAAACTGCGTTTCTCTATCATGTTTCATCTATAAATAAAAGTTAAATATGTTCAATGGTTTAATCCCAAGCCGTGTCATATCTTGTTTGTTTTGCTAGAATTGCATCTCAGGCAGTTAAGGTTTTTGGCAAAGTTGTGGTAGGCGCAAGAGATGCATTTCCAGTCTCCAGGTCTGAATGGAATATTCATATCTTCTTGAAGAATGATTGAACTAGACGGAGACAAGATTTGTTGGTGGCCCTGAGAGCCCAAGGAGGTAAGCGAGTGCACAGACGACACAGAAGACAGCACGTGAGCCATCTTCATGGAGGACTGCGCAGGCTGAATACCATGATTTCCAGCAACGTTACCATTATTTGCCATGTAAATAGCATTGCCTACATTATTGCTATCAGCAAATAAGTTCTGAGAGCCTGAAGTGTTGTTGTTATATCCTAATGAATTTCCTAAATTATTATTTTTGTTGGTTTCCTGTGAGTGTGGAGCTGAGGAGATATTAGCCGTCAGCATGGAGCTACTACTGTCTAAGTCTGAATTGTTGCCGTAGGGATATGCAGCAGGATTTAAAGGAGCTCGGTTGTATATCTTTTGAATAGGCTCGCTTGAATATCTCGAATTACTCATCTGACATCTAAAACAAGTAGATCTCTTTTGAAAGTTGCTGAACCCACAGTTTTTACAGTTCCAATCCCCAGGTCTTGGTTTGTTTCTGGTCTGTGGAAATGGAACTAGATGGTGGTTGACTTCTGTCAATACAATATTGCTTGAAGGCTGCACTTCAACCACTCTATCAATAAATTTAAATCTTGGCTTCTGGTAATTGTAATGTGGCTGCTGAGAATTGCCAACCACAACGTTTCCTAGCCTTAGAACTAAAGATTTACCATTCATAGTTAAGCCCTTTAATGCATCTTCGTGATCTTGAAAGACTGCAAATCCAGCAATAGTGTCACTGTCTGGAACGTATGTAAATGATATCTTGTCTGTTGAGTAGTTTAAAGGAGAGTTTATGGCAGGTCTGATGGTCCAAAATCCCAGTGGATTAATGTTGTATGAATTGAACCATCTTGAAAGCTCGCTCTGTGTGACAATGGAGGGCAAATTGTTCATATACAAGATTGTGGACTTTTCACTAACAAACTGGTTGTAGTCCAGACTTAAATCATAAGGGGTTGTAAAGCCAATGTGATTCTGATAACTGCTTTCTAAGTTTTGAACCGTCAATTCATTATTCTCAAGCTTCTTTTCAACATCATAGGCACCGTTTTTCCAAAACAATGCTAAGAATATTCTTATGATGCATCCAAATTCATCCATTTCATACATCTCCATTTTTAAACTCAACAGCTGAAGCATAGTGTACAAATATATTTTGTTTGAGTGCAATTTTCTCCTTTTATTGATATTTAGAGCTGCAGCATTAAAAAAATTGGTTCTCGTCAAATCACGAATACACCACCTCTCATACTCCTTACATAAATCAAATATTACTGGCTTTTCTAACCAGTAGGGCAATTTGAATTTCAGTGACTGCGATTTGTGAGACAGTAGGACTCTGATATCCCAGGTTGAGTGCAAAGAGACAATCAAAATTTCAGTATCCCCGTTTTTATCATCTCCAGTTGTGTCAAATTCTTTGGTCACTCCCGTATTAAGCGTTTGAATAGCGTTTTCCAAACTCGTGTTGGCATTAATCTCAATTCTGTTATATGGTATCAAAGTCATTGGGTTTGAAAATATTTGCTCCTCAAAAAAGTTTGATTGTTTTCCATCGTCATTATTCAATACTGAATTTGTTTCAAAATTCTCACTTTTCAAGTTTGAGTCTAGCAACTCTACAGGATCCACTACCTTCCAAAAGATTTTTGAAATATTCATGTCCTGTCTTAGAGGCTGGTTTTCTATGTTGGAATGTCCGTTGACATTGTGTGCCGCGCCGTTGGTGTTGCTGGCTATGGTAGTTATTGTCTCTAAAACCAAATACTTCATAAGATGTGCTATTATCGTTATGGTATCGGCAGTATCGATTCTTATAAAGTTGATGCTAAAATCTTTTCAGTAAAATGCAAACACAATGCTGTAAATACTTCGGTAACTTTTATATTAACAAACAACAACTTTCACCTTAGCCAGTTTATTTAATAAGTACCAGGTATTTTTTATAATTTGATTTTTTTTAATCTTTTAAATTATTTCAAGGTATATGAGTTAATGTTGTACATATACTTTCACAGTTATTAGTGAAGAGCAGCTCATCTGAAAAATTTTCAAGTAGTAGAATTTTGATTTGCGGAAAATTTTTTTTTTTAAAAAAAAAAAAAAAACTAAAAAATTCAAAAAGAAACTGAACAAAGCGTCATGTGACTTAACAATACCAATGAACTGTAAATAAAAAGTCTTTAGAACAACTTTATTATAATGTTGTAGATGAAAATGGATGTTAAAAATGAGCTTAATTATATTTATATGGCAACGAATAGAAATGGGATCACTGTCTTAAAAACCTTAAAAACTTTAAAAATAGCAGATCAGCTGACATTATTCTTCGTCACTCTCATTTGGCATATCTCTGTCTTTATAGAACTCATCAACCTCATTAGTCACTCCTGACTCGTTATCAAGCAGCCACTGTTTATACCAGGAGGTTATCTTCTCTAGGTTTTCTTCCATATCCGTTTTGTTTTCACTCGGCAACTCAACAACGATACGTTTGTCGTAGCTTTCCAGGGCATCTTCCAGAACAACAGACATGATTTCAGCATCAATGTTTTCCTGAATCTTAGAGTCATGGTATTTTCTTGCTTTTAATCTATCGTACAGCTGGGATGTTCCACATTTCAGCACAACAACCAAATCTATTAATCGTTCAGGAAAAATATCGTTACAGTGCCAGTCGATTATGCAACCACCGTTTCTTAAAGGAAGCTCTAGTCTGTCTAGTAGTTCCTCTTCATCAATAACATGTGATTTTCTGGATTCATCATATGATTCAAAAATGTTTTCCTCCTTCGCAAATTCTGAAATATTAAAGAGTTTTGCCTTTAATTCGTCAAGATTGCTTAGTTTTAGCGATAGAGTAGATTTACCGCACCCTGGTGTACCGGTGATGATAATGTTAGGTCTGAATCTTGTTGCAGGTTGTTTTTGCTTTTGAGTTTCACCAGTGCCACTTGTTGATTCTGACTGTGATTCTGAGGAGTCTGAATAAGAATCTGAGGAATCGGAGGAATCTGATTGTGATGATTCTGATTGTTTGTTGTTTTCAAGCGCCTTTTCAACAGCAGCAGAAATGTTTTTGGTGGATGTTGTAGAAGCTGATTTTTTATTTCCCTTTTTGGAAACGGAACCTTTAGACATATTAATGTTTTTATATATGCTTGGTTTGGTTTTTGTTTTCTTTCAGAGGCTGCTCATCTTGAAACTTGATGGTTTACAGTTGTGAAAATCATGTTCAAAATGTGCCTGAAGCGCCAGATCACGTGAAAACATAATATTTTTAGCAACCAGACACCAATCACAGTCATAGGAGCACGTGTTTTGGGTGCAGCGAGAAATTGCTGAAGTAAGAAAAAAGAAAGCAAGAAAAGTGTCTCTAATTGTCAAAAAATATAAAAGCTTCAAACACCAGCGGGTTTTAGAGTTCTTTTAGCACGCTTTTGGGTGCGTTCTTTGCTGGTAACCATTGAACCCAGCCAAGTCACGTGCACGTTGTTTTTTTTGTTGTGTAAAAACCGGAGTTAGGCAACTAAAAAGTACCGAACTTTCAGTTGCGTGTACCTCATTAATGCAGCTGTTCTATCTCCCACTCTCCTGTTCGGATAATAACAATTGCTTATAGCGTTAATCTAGTTGGTTTATATATAGCTATCACTGTATTTAATCATGTTTAATGCTCATACCTGCTGAGAAATCTCACCGACACTTCAAATCTAAGTTTTTAGCAAACTGTGGTGGTAAATTCACAGTGTAGAAAAGCGTGTTTGCCTTTTTATAAAGTGATTGCACCTCAAATAGGATATATCAGTTTTCGTAAACACTCTATGTTCTAGGAGTCGCCGTTTCCAGTTGTTTTACTTTGTATAAACTAATCCCGTACGGATTGAATAACCACACGTGACTTTTTATCTAATCAGAATTTGCACGTGACAAACTGCTTTTCAGAAGGTTGGTTGTGTACAGACTTTTTTCTTTTCCACATGTTTTAATCTTTCTTTTTCTTTAGACGGATACTTACACTGATTATTTCAAAACTGTCAACTTAAATAACAAGCACCAGAACCAAACCTGAAAAGTTAACTTAAATAACACTACCGAAACTAATAAACAAAGTCACGTTACTGTGTTTTCACTACTAAAACAAATTATATTCATCATTGTCAATGTCTTCACAGTCTAAACTTCACAGCCTAGAATCTGGTGACAATCTCGCCAACGATGACTTTGGAATTGATAATTACGATCCTTACGATCCTTCACAGGATCAGTTTGACATAGATAACTATTCTGCGATTGACCAAAACATCGGTAGGCTAAAACAGTTTCTATCGTGGTTTGGGCTCTATAATAACGGAGATGATATGTACAAGATCGGGGACTGGTCAGACTTCAATAACACTGAGCTGTACAACCTTGATGATCCATCTGGAGAAAATTCATCTGGCGATGACGATTTTGTGCGCATTTTAAGGAGAGAGAAAGTTAAACGAATAAAGAGGACTGTTTTCAAACTGCTGGCAGCACTGATGCTTCTGGCGCTCCTCCTGTACATCGTGGTGAATCTGGCTCTTGTCAACAAGGAGTACTCGCAAATAAAGGAGACATCGAGTGTGCATAGCACTGCAAGTGTCACTAAAACGACAACAGCGATCAGCACACAAATAAAGGAGACAGCGAGTGCACATGACACAACAAGCGCATATAGCACTACAAGCGCTACTCAAACGACATCTACGATTAGCACTAGTGTAACTATAAGCGAAAAACCTACCAGCACTATCACAAAGTCTACCAGCTCCACTGAAAAGTCTACAAAGATCAACACTAGTTTAAGCATAACTGAAAAGCCTACAAGCACCACCAAAACGTCTACAAGCGCGGCTAAAACGACATCTACCACCACCAAAAACACATCTACCACCACCAAAAGCACATCCAGAACCACCAAAACATCTCCAAAAGCAAAGGGTAAATCCGCTACCGCATCAAAAACCAAATCCACCCTTAAGTCCGACACAGCAGCCACACCAGTTCCCCTTCTGGCGCATCTCAACGATATCTGGGAGGAGGTGAAGGATTTTGGTGAGGAGCTCATTGACAACGTGGAGGAACTAGCAGATTCCATCAGCGACAAGCTGGATATGCGTCACGAGGCAAACTCCGATCGGGTTTAAGCTGTGGATCGGAGATTAGGATCTAAACTGAGTCCTGAGTTCCTTAGCATGTGACTGCAGCAAACTCACTGTTGCTACTAATCTTCTGGTTAAATTAGCACCATAGTGTTTTTTCTTGGCGCACCTGACCAAAAAAAGAAAAAAAACATTGCCTCTAACAGTTATGAGGCACATGATTTCCTAAATAGGAAATATGTAAACAAGGAAAAACTGTTTGGCCCAAAGAATTCTTTTCCTCGTGCACGTTTTTTTAAGCGCACGTTTCAGCAAACAACTTTCGCAGGGAAGGAAACGTCCACGAAAGAAAGTTTGTTTTTCGAAAATTTTTTTTTTTTTTTTTTTTTTTTTTTATTTGTTGAAATAAACAATTGAAAAGTTGATTTAAGGATCATAACTTGGAAGCGTTGTTCACATAATAAATAAACAGATAAATAAATAAAAAGTATCAAGTAAAACCAATATAACCATTCTTGATTAACTGCTTTATATACAATTTAAACTATATTTTTTTAGTGTGCGATTGACCAGGGCATCAGTATATGAAAGAGATTATATTAATTAAAGAAGAAATAAAAAACGAGATGTCACAAGAGTATCACCAGCTATTGAAGGGCTTAAAAAAGTCCGAAATCATCGATATCATCAGCAATTTAGAGTCCAAGCACGTCGCATTGCCAGATGAATACAAATCACCAAGCTCCTCTTTGAAGAAGGAAAGCTTAATTGATGTTGCCATCAGTATCATCAAAGCTAACGAATCTACAGAAAACTGGAATGATGTTTTAAAGGAAACACCTTACTTGGATGCTTTGGTTGTTTCTGAAGAAGAAGTATCAGATGAAGAAAAGAAGGAAATTGAAGAAGAACTTGAAGAAGAAAACGAAGAAGAAGAAGACGCTGAAGATGATGATGAGTGCGCTTCCTGCGATGACAACTGCTGTTTCTCCTACGAACCAACATTGAAAGAAAAGGTTCAGTGGAAAATCTACGATTTCAAGTGGGAAATGTTGTTGTTAAACGAGTCAGTCAAAAGTTTCTGTACCAGTGTCAACGGTTTGTTCAAGATCTCAGTCACTGTTGAATTGTTGACTTTGTTTTTGTTTGTTTCCAAATTCCAAAACAGTCTAACTTTCTGCCCTTACTTGGTCGAAAAGATTGGCAACAAGAACATTTTACTTGCCCTAAAGTGCCTCGAAATCTTGGCTGGATACATCGTTGTATTCATTGCTGCACCATTGGTTGTCAGTTACTACTTCAACTTCCTACCTGAACCTGTTGAAGAAGGCGATGAAGAACACTCTGATGATGAAGAAGACGAAGAATTATATGCCAGCGATTCTGAAGACGAAGCTTATGATTCCATGGTTGCTCCTGAAGAAGAAGAAGAGGAAGAGGAAGAAGACGTTTCAGAAATCGAAGAAAAGGATGCTACTGAAGAAGGCGAAGACGTCAACGAGTTGCTATTAAACCAAGATGAAGATAGCTACGACTACGATGACTTAGACTCTGACTACTTGAGTGACGCTGAAGATGACTATGACTACGAGGAATACCCAAGTTTGACTTTAGTGGACGAAGACGAAAAAGATTCCTTTGATCCATTCACCTATAGTTTGACTAAGATCGCTGTTGCCTACATTTGCTACAGATATGGAACTGGAGTTTGTGAATTTAATGATTTAGTTGTGAACTCTAACTTGTACGAAGTTTCTATTGGTTTAGGTGTTGTTGGTGCTTTGATTGGCCTATACAACTGATTTTGTTGGAACACTTTTATTCTATTTAAAAAATAAACAACTGTGGTGCTGTTTTGTATCTATTCTACTGCCAGATTCAGATCAAGATACCGCTTCAACAACAAGAACAGTTCTCAAAAACTTGTATCAATATTGCTTTCCCATGGTTAAGTAGGACTCTAATGTGAAGTATTTGTATTTGCTTATTATCCAAGTACATGTATAATATATAAATTTAAAATAAAAAATATTATTAATAGTAAAATGATAACGTACGCTTATTGACTGCATGCATGGTGTGTTTTTTGGTCTGGAGAGTGTACTGAAAGTTGGTAAAACAGAAGCATAGCTGCACCATTTCCCAAAATGATCCATATAAATAATACGAAACAGTGCTGCACGTGAAGGGTAAGAAATATTGCTGCAGATGCATCCCAGCAACTATTGCTACTGACTGTAAAAAGAGTATTTTTACTAACTATAAAAAGAGTATTTTTACTAACTATAAAAAGAGTATTTCTACTAACTATAAAAAGAGTATTTCTACTAACTGTAAAAAGAGTATTTATAATGACTATAAAAAGAGATTTGCTACTGACTATAAAAAGAGTATTTATTCTGACTATAAAAAAAGTATTGCTACTGATTATTTTTGACTATTGCTACTTGAGCCAGGCAAGAATTATGGCAATAACTATAAAGCGCTTATGTCCGAGGAGCAGATCCTGAATTTCATTGCACCAAAAAAAAAAAAAAAAAAATAAAAAAAGCATGAAAATTTTTCTTTAAAGTCTCTGATTACAACTTGCATCTACCCAATTATACCATAAAAAGCCCATTAAAAACAACCAAAGAACCAAGTAATATACCCAATAAATGTCAACTCGTATTAAATTGCAGAGATTAGGCAGAAAACACTGTCCCGAGTACAATATCATAGTGGCAAGCACCCACAAGGCAAAGAGACGTGCCGTGATGCCTATTGAGGTGATTGGTCATTACAGACCAAACCCTATTTTTGATAAGGAGTCTCAGAAGATGATAAAAAAGTGTGAACTTGATTTTGATAGATGCAAATATTGGATATCTGTCGGAAGTGAGGTGACGGACCCAGTTTTCAAGCTCTTTGATAAGGCAGGATTAGGAGCCTTTGGAAAAGGAGCAAGAAAATACCACTACTTGAAAAAAGCCGATCCTGCTAACGGACAGATAGAAAGAGAAGCTAAGAAATACGTTCAAAAACTGGATTTGGAAAAGTGGAGAAAAGAATTTGCTGCTTAAGGGAACGTAGCGTTTAGTTATCGCACTTGTATATACAGATTTAAGAATTAATCTTGGTCATAGAGATGGCTGTTTCTGATTTTGTTGGGAGTAAAGGAATAAGAAAAAAAACCAAAAACAAAAAAGAGCAAAGTAAAAAAAGGAAGCATAATGTTTTGGTTGCAGATGTGCAAGCGTGGGTGGACAAAAAATAGACACGAAACACTGATGAAAGAAGCCGGAATTTGTATTATATATGATTGTTTTAGTAACATCACCGGCACATCGATTGTAAAGAATAAATTTTAACGTGATAATGGTGCATGCTTTGTTAGCAAATCTGAGATTTATGTTCGCTCATGAAACAACAATGACCCCGTTCAACCATTATTGATGCTATTTAGAGAGTTGAAGACCATGTGTAAATAAATAAATTTAGCTTGGATTATAAAATAGTGCTCAACAATTGTTATCAACTTATATAAATCAAAATAACAAGTTTTTCGAACGATTACAGTCTACATAATTTTATTCAAATTTCACATCTGCTCGCTTAGAATATGGCTGATTTAAGGTTCTCAATATTTAAACTTGTGTTGCAGTCAGGTGACCTCTCATCTTAAATCCGTACCATGTATCTAGCTTACTGCCTATGCATTAACACCATTACTGATGTTAACTTAGCAGACAAAATTTTGTCTTTTTTCAAGCGGTTATTGTTTAGTGAATAAAAAAAAAAGACACATATCGTGGACACTGTTGTTGTTTTTGATACAGCTTGTCGGATTTACGACCCAGGTATCCATAAATTATACTTTTTTGGCAGAGGATTGATTAAAAAAACACCAACTTTTCCTTAGAAAGCTTCGGAGTAATTTTTTTTTTTTTTTTGAGTCCATAAAATGCCTCATAAATTTCCCCTCGCTCACAGTGTTTTTTTTTAATTCCTTATACTTTTATCTTCTGTTATTTTACGAGGAGTCATTTTTTCTTTCCCAGAAATCATCTATCGTCGTTTTTGGAAGGCTATATAAAGGAGATGATGTTTACTGAACAGTTTTTTTTATTAGTGTGAATACTCATGCACAGTGATTAAAACTATGGAATTTTTTTTTTTTTTTTAGGATTAAAAAAGATAGTTCTGATGGAAAACCAACTCCTCACATAAATTGTCAATTATCGTTTTAGTAACTTTTGATTATAACACATTTTAAGTAAGAAGTAAAAAATTATTAGGTTTAATAATAATATCAAGTATAAAAATATAAAAAAATGTTGTCTGCAGGTAATATCTTAGCTATTGTTTTGGGTGGTTTAGCCGTTGCTGGTTGTCTTTCTGTCATTGGTTACAAGAAGTTGCAACAAAGAAAGAACGCTTTAGCTAAATTCTAAGTTAAGGATTGAAAGTGCCTTTTGATTCTTTTACAAACCAAAACCAATTTTTTTATTCTACTATTCATTTTTATTTTTATTATTATTTTTGTTTTTTTTAAAAACAAGGAAAAAATGTTGCTATATTTTAAAGTCTTGCTTTAACGATGATTAATTTATGCTCTGAGTGTGTTCAACAAATTTAACCTTAAACCAATACCCATGTTATCTGTTTATTTCTGATGGTTGAAGAGGTCTAGTTTTCTTTCTTTTGCAGAAACTCTGATTTTTTGTGTGTGTGTCTTTGTTTTTTAATAAGAAAAGAAAACAAGCCCTCTTTTTCCGAAGGAAGCAGATTTCAACATTATTATTATTATTTTATACTTTGTTTATTAACAAAACAAACCGTCTTATTTTTTATTTTTATTTCAGGTATTAGCTTACTTTGAATTGGAGAAGTGGTATGTATATATCATTATTTTTTTTTTAAATTTTACTTTTTTTAAAATTCATGCTTTGGCTTTAAAACATTCAGCTCTCAAAAGGAAGCTGTACGAACCAATAAACTTTATTCAGAGAACAAACAAAAACCCATTATGGCACCATTGTACTGTCTCGAAATCTATTTAAAATTGTTTATTATATCATGAAAACACATGGCAAGTAACCGTTATATATTCAATAAAAAGAGGTTAAAGACTACAAAAAAGTTGCCAAAACCGTGCATTACATAAAGAATACTTCAGATTGTTTATTGATTTGCTTCCTGCAGCATGTCAAGAAGAACTCTTGTTTTTTCCTTGTATTCCTCAATATTCTCTGCTGAATTAAAATCCTCAAGGTTCTTTTCAAAAAGTTGCAGCTGGAGGTCTAGAATATTTGTGTAGTTGTTTTTAAGACTAGGATCGTCAATTCCTCCTTTTTTCATCAGATTCTTATTTAGTTTGGAGTAGTTGCTCACAGTACTGAAGTAGAGAGATATTATTTCCGTTTCTAGCTCTCTCAACTGCAGCAGCTCTGCAGTGGCATTATTTTGTTCTTCCGACATAATGGTATCAGGGTAACTGCTGATAACCTACACGCTTGAAATACACTTCATCCAATGGTTTCTTTCAAGCCTTCTATGCAAATATTAGCGCTGATTTGTTGTTATTGAGAGATGAATTCTTTTTGGCAGAATTGGAGCTAGCTTGTTTTTATGGCCAAATGTTTTGTTGAGTCACGTGCACTAAGTGAAAAAAGATTCAACCGCTGGAGTTTTCAATGTGGTAGCGCAATACGCTTCAAAATATTTGATTATCGGTGTTGCATTTTACACTCACACATAATGCAGAAAGGCTTCCAAAACATGTGCAAAAGATTCATTAAATGCTGTAACAGAACAGCAAACAAACTGTCTACAAGATTGAGTAGTTAAAAAGCGCGTGCCGCAGTGTGCCTTTCAGATAAAATGCTTTCAATTTCACTGAAACATACATCTTTTTGATGCAAAAAACACACGAGGCACCAAAAACTGTAAAAACAGCTAAATAGTATATCTCAACACATACCACAACAATATACGTTGCAATGTTGCCACTTTAAACATCGCACTGCAGCACAGTGGAGTGATGTTTTGTGTGGGTTATCATGGTTAAGTCCGATAGCCGGAGGGCACGATAAAATGCACGAGTCACATGACCTATATATATTTTTTTGCCAAACAAAGCACGTGAAAACATACGCGTTTTGTTCATTTCAAAACCAAGTTTCTTGGCACTAATCCAAGGATCTGAAAAAAAAGACCTAATAACGCGTCACTTTCCTACTCACAAACACCCAAGAAACCATCGAAATCACTAATCAGGAAATGAAATTTCACTCTAGAACAGCACCTGCATCTAATGCCGCTACCGTGTTTGAGATTTTTAAGAGCAGGCGGCCTGGACAAACAACAATGCAGACCATTGACAACCAGCTAATTAATTATGTCAAGGATGCGTTGGAACCTGTAAAGGAGTCAGTGATTTTCCTGCATCAGTCTATGACTGACACTAAAGTGGAGCTGAAAAGTGCGGATAAAAAGCTACTGAGAGGTGGAATTAAAAACTGCTTGGAGAAAGTTTTAGAGGATTGTTTTCTTTACTACAAGGAAGGAGTTGAGGAGCTGTTTCTGCGGGATTGCTTTGCTCTGATTCAAGGATATATATCATTTGAGCAAAGCAAATTTGCAGAGAATGACGATGAAGAGAACGCTGAGGAGAATCAGGCTGATCAAAGAAACTTGAATGACATCTATAAAAGTGTCAAGAGTAGCGAGGTTGTAACCACGTGGGACGTTTTATATGAGTTCCTGGATGGCGACCTTTCTAAAGATGAGCTATTAACACATAATTCTTTATTGTCCAATTTTGATGTTTCCAAGTTAAATTTTAGCTATTTTTCATTTGACGATCAGGGAAGAATCGGCTGGGAAAAATCAAAATACTCATGGAAATCAAAGTCCCTCCTCATGGTTCAGAACTATCTGAAGATTCTGGAGGATCCCACTGCATTTGTCAAAAACATTGATTCAGTATACGATGCTGATGATGATGAACTAGAGATATCAGATGGAAAAGTTTCGTTGCAGTGTAAAGTGACTTTAATGGACTACGAGAAACCAATGATTTCAGTCTGTAAACATACATTTGATGAAAAGGCTTTGCAAATGAAGGCTAATACGTATGGCTCATTCAAATGTTTAGAAGGTGCCTGTAAAGTGAATCTCAATTATCCTAGCCAGTTTTCTATTGATGAGGACATGATTTTCAGACTTGGATGCTATAAACTGGCCAATAAGAAGTAGTCTTTTATAGGCATTTATTTTTTTTATTTTTTTATTTTTTAAATAACGTTATCATTATGTTTGACGGTGTTTCATTTCCGTTTATGTCTCTTTTAGTCAATATATTTAGACAGATAGATTCATAATTTATTTTTTTTTGTTAAAAAAAAAAAAAAAAAAAATAAACTAGTTTCAAAATTTCACAAATGTGAACCTTTTACAAGTATAAATGCATCTTTTTGTTACCACTAAGCAAGAGTTGAATGCCACCAAAGCAGCTCGAACATGCCTTGTTTAAAACCTGCAATTGAATTACTCAACACAGGGGCAAAGAATCTTGGAAAAACTTTCAACAAACCCATCCAAGGTGCAATCAAAAACCAAAAAAAGTTTAAAAACATAACCTTCTACACTCTGAGCGATGGAATCAACAAACTCCAGTTAACGGACTCTTGCGATGCTACAAAGGGCCGAAAATTGAAGCTCGGGGAAGTTGTGAAGATAAACAACTATCTCCTCTCAGAAAACGCAAAGATTAATGAGATTGTTACAAACCAAGAGACCACTGTTGAAGTTACTGGTTCTATAGATGAAAAAGACTTTCCGTTTAGGCATAAGGAAAAGAAAACTCTGAAATTTTTGAGAGATATTCCCCAATACAAATTTCAGTCTGAGTATTTATCCAATTTGCTCAGATTTAGATCGTTTGTAGAAACTTCGCTGATAGCTTATTTGTCAGAGCAAGGCTTGATAAAGGTAGCACCTCCTCTAATTACTGAAAATGATTGTGAAGATGGAGGAGAAACTTTTCAGCTAAGCACTTTAGCATCTAAAAACTTTTTCAAGACATCTACGGAAGCAGGAAAGAACAAGGAATCTGTTAAAAAGCTGCCAAATTTGACTGTTTCAACCCAATTGCATTTGGAAGTTATGGCTCAAGCTCTGCAGAAAGTGTACACTTTAACTCCCTGTTTCAGATCCGAAAAATCTCAAACCAACAGACATTTGTGTGAGTTTTGGATGCTGGAAGTTGAGTTGGGCTACATTGACTCTGTAAGAACTTTATGTGATTTTTGTCTGAGAAACCAACCTATCTGGATGGTCACGTTCGAGTAAAACTAGGTCAGGTGATCTTACGCGCAAACTCTC